>JARWKJ010000021.1:35898985-36061187 GCA_029959095.1 Rhinichthys osculus | reverse complement strand
AAACAATAGTTGATAAGACTGTGAAAACAAACATTTATGAATGAATATTTATTTAAATATGAAGACATACATGAACCAACATTAATCAGCCATTCATACTTATGCATTTTGATGCCTTTTAGCTAGTGATGAAAGCATTATAGCATTTTATTGCAATTGTATTGTTCCATTACTAAATTGTCCCATTATTAAAGTTATCAATAACTTATTACTACCTCACATTTAAAACTGGATGTCCACATGTTATCTTTCACAATATGCATATTTTAATTTCAGCAAACATTGACATGGCAAGTCCAGTGATCCGAGTTTTAAATCCAAGTGCTCCACCGGATCGTCAGCAGGCTGTAATAATGGCAACGAAGGAGGCCCGTGCGTATAGAGAGAGAAGGCTGACCTTCCCTCTGCCACCTGCACAGCTGCTAGATGAGTCCACTGCCTTGCCCCAAGCGAAAAAGCTCCTTCGTGCAGGAGGGATCCCAGCAGCACCATCACGGCAGCTGTGCCTGGGGAAGCTGGTGGTGCCATTTGGCCAGTACCTTAATGCTCCGTTCCACTGGCTTGTGGAAAATGATGTGGGCTACATGAAGTAGTAAGCATTGTTTTTATGTTTAATGATGTTTTCAGTGTGCAGCTTTTACCAGCTGGTATAAATAATATGTGTAATTGCAGTGTGGTTGACAAGCACCGAGAAGAACTTGCTAAGAAACCGAAGAAGATTAACCATCACTGGATAAAGGACTTCCTGGCAGAGTACGCTGAGAGCTTCCCTCAAATATCCATCGTCCTGGAGGCCAACATCGACCGTTGTATATATGGGCAGAAAGGGTTTGAAAATCATACCTTTAAGGAGATGTGGGAGCTCTACAGCCAGCATTCTGCCCAGAAGGACAGGCCACACGACTTCAGCAGCAGTCAGAGGGATCTGATCAAGAAGGCGCACAGCTCTGTCTGCCGGTGGCTGCATACACCTGTAACACACATCACCAGTGTTCAGATGAAAAGGTTTAGGATGTACATTTATGACAAGGATGACCAAGTAAGTGGCCTGCAATGCAAACATTTTTTTAATTTTTTTAACTTTTTAAAAAATATATATATTTATGAATACATATCAGGAAACAAAAGGAAAAAAAAGTAGATGTGACTTTTTTCTTTATGCAAGACGTGACTTTTTTCTTCATGCAAGACATGTTTGATTTAAAAGTCTGTTAAATGCATTTGTTACACAGTCAAAATCTCCCAGCAATGATCCTTCATGGCTGGACGACAGCCATATATTAGAGGCGATCCGATCTGAGTCTACATCTGCTGCTGCGTCTACAGCCACATCCACATCCGCTGCTGCTGCGTCCACAGCCACGTCCACATCTGCTGCTGCTGTGTCCACAGCCACGTCCACATCAGAGACGGCCGTTGCCATGCCGCCTGCTATGTCTACGTGCACTGTCCTTTCTGTTGCCACTTCGGCCACGGACACTGCCACGTCACAGACCGCCATTCCCACGGGCATATTTCATAAGTCTGCTTCCAAGCACAAAGCGTCACAGTCCACAGCCATGAGTCAGAAGTCTTCTTCGGGAGAACCATGTCTGAGTGACTCCCCTGTGAGTATTTCATAACATGTGAAAAATTATCCAACATTAATTTGTATTATTGTAGTGATTTACTGTGTTGATGTATATTGCAGGTTGAGCTTGAGGGATGGGTACGCCTATGGGAAAATGCTAATTGCATTTCTCCAGCGGACCTCTCGTGGGTGAAGGATGACACAGAGAGAGGGCTCTTCACCCACGTCCAGGTGTACAAGCAGAGTACCGGCACGCTGAAGAGGCGGAGGGTGATGAAGTCAGACCGGATGTGGTTCTACCCTCCTGAACCTCCAGGCTACGTTAGTGGCGCTGTGCCATCTCCAAACCTCTTCTTTCGGAGTCGCATCTTTGTCTGGCGGCCTGTTGGGGTATGGAGATACTCGCTGAAGTGCCCCCTTGGTGAAGAATGCGTGGGTAGAGGAAAGGGCGTTCACCTCTACAAGTCTGGCTACCACACCAAGGTTCGACATATCTGTAATTGGATCGGTTGTTGTTGTTATTACTAGAGTTTCAGTTCAACGGTAGATTTTTACAACATTGATTTTCATGTAAACACATTCAAGGTTCAAATAACAATGTTCTACTGCTATTGCAGGTTCGCCACATCTGCGACGTGTCCAATTGGTACACCATGTTGACGGAGGTCCTTTGCTGTGGACCATGCACTAAAGCGGGCAGGAAAGGTTAAGGTGGAAAGGTGGGTCGTTGGTTAGCATGGGATAATGCTATCCTCTGCCAACTCAGCGAGGCTCATCAAGCCATGTTCCCAGCCATTCTCACATTTAGGTAAGAATACTGAAAAATAGCTGGTGTCCACTTGTAACAGCAATTACCTCTTGGTTGATTGACATGCTGATTATCAAACTTTATAGACGTGGTGTGGACAAGAACGTCGTGCGGCTTTTGAGGGACCGGACCGAGGGTAACACCATGACCAAAGTGTGGCGGCAGATTCAAGAGAACCACGTGGAAGACTATCTCCACAGGAAGGATTTGTATACCACCCTCCTGATGACTCTGGTGAAGCCTGGGGGGATCGTGCCAGCCTTGGGGTACACATTTGAGGCTCCACCTCCTCAAAGAGAGCTTCCCTCTGCTCGTCTGCTCCGTCATGCCTTCCTGCTGGCAGAGGCCAACAACGTACAGGATTATAGGACCCAGATTCTCTCCACATTTGGCACCGTGCTTAAAATGGACTCCACTAAAAAGGTACATGAAGCAATTCATTCCCAGCCAGCACAGCCATGTGGGGCCCAAATGGGTTTGACCTGGGCTATCTAACTGGGACCCAGACAGTTTTGTCCTCAGTTTCCATGTAGGCCTCACATGGGTTTGCCCAGATGAAATGAACACTGCTCAGTGTTCACACTACAGCTGTTAAATGTAACACTGAATCAGTGTTGTGCTGGCTGGGCTGTGTATACAACATATTTTAGAACATCACCATTTACTCCACTAGCCAAACCTGTATGACCACCTTCTTTCTTCTGTAAACACACAAAAGGTGACATTTAGAATCAGAAAGAGCTTTATTGCCAAGTGTGTTTGCACACACAAGGAATTTGTCTTGGTGTTAGGAGCGTCCAGTACAGAAGTACAAACATAGTACAGACAACATGTAATAAAGAACACTAATAATGAAGAGAATATATTTAGCCGCTTGTATAAAAAACTAAAAAAAGAGAAGTTAAACCTTTTTGAATAGGCATACACTTACATAAAATACACTTACGTAAAATTTTAATCTGGAATGGTGTTCCTTGTGTCTCGCAGGTGGTTAAGAAGCTGAGTGGAGAGGGCAAAGGCAACCTGTACCTCATATACTGTACATTGACCGTGGGTGCTGTCGCGCACAAGGCCCAACCGCTGTGGAGACCTTGTTCCAGACGTGGGTGGACAAGGGTATGGTTGTGCGTTTGGATATTTTTCACTGGATACATCGTTTTGATGCAGCCATCCGTACCGAGAGTCACTCCAAATACGCGGTCTTCAAGTCTGCCCTAGCAGGAGCGGTGCTGGCCTACAACCGCGCAGACCTGGAGCTTCTCATCAAGGCGGTCAGAGCAAAGGACCCGGCTTATGACACAGTGACCGATGAAGACATGGTGCGACTCTACGTGGTGCGGGGACAGCTGAAGCACCATGTTCGTAGAGTCACGCTTGGGGTTCAGGAGACCTTACGTCTTGTCCAGACAGCCATTGATGAGCTGAAAGGTCCGGTGGGGCTGGATGAAAGTGGAATCCCCCTCTTCACGTCAGCAGGTAAGTAATCTGATGCAAACATTTAAAAACATTGTTACAAGCATTTTCCATATTGAAAACACGGCACAAGGCAAATGAGGCACAGGTAAACTATATGATCTATATATTGTAATCCACTGTTAGCGAGTATCGTAAACACATAGCGTGTATGGGGATGTTATTATGGTTATCAAGTACTGTGTTGACACCGTATAATGCTTAAATATTTGCTCTTATTTCTTTACAGAAGCAATAGATAGTGTGTGGGAAGGCCAGCAGCGACACCTCGAGTGCATACAAGATCCTCCGGAGATGAGTATGTACAGGGTGGCGCGTAGCACCAGCATCAATGGGGTGGATGTTCCCTACTACAAGTGTCTGCGTGGAAGCAACAGTCTGGAGGGATTCCACAAAGTTCTTCCTCACATGAGACCAGGTACAAGAAGCGGCACATACGCCACAAATTTTTATATATTCGTATTCCATACCTTTACATTATGCTTACCACCTCACAGTCCAGTGGAATGAGTCTTTTTCACACTCACTGTTTATTGCATTAAGTTGTAAACTGGGTTGAATTTTGCAGTTTTACACTTATATGAATTCATGAAACGCATGCTGTGATGGCACTTACTCCTGGTCACCAGTATTGTCCGGTAGAACAAACGTATTCTCAGACAGCTCCTTGTTCCTGTAAAAAAGGATTCTTCAAGTGAGTTTGGGAACTTGCCAGTTATTAGAGCTTTACCTTTCTGTACTTACCATCTTTGGATAGCCATTGCAGCTCGACTAATCAGTACCTGCTGACGGTCTGATCATCAGCTCTGCCTTTCATATCAGCAGTTCTCGGTCTGTTCCTGACGAATTCTATCATACTCACCTGACATAGTCACCCTGCTGTGCCATCCATCATACTTTTTGTAGCGTTCTTCCTTGATATGCTGCCGATAAAACACTGCTTTGGGTTGCAAAAATTGTGTCTTTGCTTTGTTTGCCTGTCTGTGTCGGGATTTTAATCTCCTTCTCTGTCATTTCAAGGTCCCCACTGTGCTGCACGTCCCTATCAGGTTTACTTGATTAGTGGAATCGCGCGGTGGAACTCAGATCGCAGTTCCGACGCGGTGTTTGGTGGCAAAGGGCGCATTCACAGAACCTACTCTGCACCTCTAATCGAACGCCTCAACACCCGATGCCGGAAGTTGTTTGGAAAGGCTGTGGAGGACAATTTTCGCACCCCTGCTGCTGTGACGTCCAATGAGCTGCTTGGTTTGGAATACCTATTCAACCAAAGCACGGGTGAATCTGGTGCCTTCTCAATTGGTGACCTCTCAAAGGATGGACCCAGCCCAGAGGAGGAGGTGGTTCAGCCAGGCCAAACTGACCTCGATGAGGAGGATGAGGCGTACCAGAGTGACCCAGAGACAGATCACGACAGGATGGCTGTTGACCCAGCTCACATAACCCTTACCACCAATGAAACCACCACTGCTCACCCTCCAGCCTTTGTGAGTAATTTTCTGCTCACCTGTACGCATCGCTGGCATGTATTGTTTATGTTTATTTTTATTTTTTTTTATAGTCTTAGTGTTGACTGACTTTAAACTTCAGTTACATAAACATTTTAACTTAACATGTGATCGTTGTTCTTTTCAACAGGAGGACACCTGTAGCCCTAGCCCACTTCCTGGACTCCAGAAGCTGGAAAAGTTCTGTGCACTGCTGGTAGACTTTGGCCTCACTGTAAATAGGCTGAGCCTGACGACGAAAGAGAGGAACGAGCTGATCGAAACGTGGCAAGCCGTAGAGGAACATGATAAACTACCGCAGAAGTTTCATCAGCTGTACAGAACACACTGGGGTAACACGCTGTACTGTCGTACAAAAAGAGATGATCTCGTCGATGCTGCTGTGATTCAGAAAGTCAAAATGGCCAAACGCTATGCCCCAGCTCAACAAGACATCAGTGCTCAGCACAACAGACTCATGTACACGCTGGTGAAACTACTCTGGTTGGGTTTACCTACAAGTTCCAAAACCCAAAACCCAGACAAAACAGTAATCCTGAAGGCTTACGAACGAATTCAGCACTGCATATTGGTGGAGGATCCAGTTCTGAGTAAAGTGGGTATTCCTCTACCAAAAATCAACATCAAGACAGTGCGTGATTTCATCCGTCGTCAGGAGAAGCTTATCAATCTGCAGTCGACAAGAATGCCATCTGCCACCGTGTTAAAGACTACGTCAATCTCTTCAAAAAACTTACCTCCGGCACCGTGTCAACCGTCGGTTCTCCCTCCACCCGACTACGAACAGATAGTGTATAAGCACATTCCCAGCAAGGCAGGTACCAAAGTGTTAAAAGGAAGATCAGACATCGCAACACCAGCTCCAAAGACTCCGTCCCAGGTCTCCGTCTATGAATCTCCCCTAACATCTCTCATACCCCAGCAGAAACCTTCAGTCTTTGCTAACATCTTCAGTCCTCTACCTACAATGTTGGGATCTACCACTACTGCACAATCAATTCCACCACCACCACTCTTTTCCGCTGCCACCACCACTACTAAGATTCTGGACACATCTGCCATCGCAACACCTGCAGAAGCATCTTCCAGCCATGACAACACTTCCGCCAGCGCAACACCTGCGGAAGCAGCTTCCAGCCATGACGACACTTCCGCCAGCGCAACACCTGAGGAAGCAGCTTCCAGCCATGACGACACTTCCGCCAGCGCAACACCTGCGGAAGCAGCTTCCAGCCATGGCGACACATCACAGAGAGCTAACACCGCATTCTGGTCCCAAGCTAACAATCCAGCCTGGTCCCGAGCTACGTTATACAAAAGAAAATACACAGAAAATCTTACTCCAGTCGGAGCCAAGGTATCGCGTGTACACAACTTGCCAACCTGTAGACTGTGCAAGCAACCAACTCAGGGGCACCAAAAATACAAAAAAAAAGACTTTCTGTCACGTGAAAATGATGTCTACGTCCGCAGGATTGGACACAGTAACGTACAGCAGTTACGAACACTTCACCACAGTCGTTGATGCACTCCAGTGAAAAAAAGTTTACTACAGTTTATATTGATTGATTATATTGTTTTTATTTTTATTTTGTTTTTATATAGTTTTATAATGTCAAATAATGTGTCATGTAAACAAAGTCAATATTTAGTTTTGTTTACAATCTTAGGTTTATTTACTTAATGCAAGTAATATTTTTAGATTTCATCTACCTCTGATGTTTAAATTTTATGTTTCATCTATCTCTAATATTTACATTTTATATTTACATTTTATATTCCATCTACCTCTAATATTTACATTTTATATTTACATTTTATATTCCATCTACCTCTAATATTTACATTTTATATTTCATCTCCCTCTAATTCTAATATTTTACTATTTATGTAGCTAGTATTTTTTATTTTGCTATTTATTTTATATTTCATTTCAACTCTTTTATTTGCTTCAGTTTATTTACTAACTTTAATATTTTTATGTAAACTGATTCAGTGAATAAATCATTCAACAACAACAACAATTGCAAAGTGAATGGCTACTTCATTTATAAACAGGATGCATTTTAAAACACATAAAAAGGATCCTACATATACCGTACATGTACAAATATTAGAACTATCTGTGAGTAGCACATGTGCTACACACAGATTCAAATATTTCATCCAAGTAATATTTCTCATGTAACCTACATTTACAAATATAATATAATTTTGTTCTTAGTTTATTTCATATATTTTATTGCATATCACTAAATTATACATCTCATGCACATTGTTATACACGCATATATTCATATATACAACATACATGTATGTAGATGAAATATTAATTATCATTCAGACTTTATAAAATTAATGGCTACTTAATTAATGTACATATGATGCGCAACTGCCAGTACAGTCGGTTCATGAACAATTCATATATACTGCTTTTTAACAATATGATATAAAGACATGGGAGAAGAGCGGGGAGGGTTCTGAAACCAAAACATCAATAGACCATCCAATCACGTTGCAGATCAATTGCACTTCCATACAGCACATCCCCATTCGCAGGGGTCAGCACAACCGGAGTGCAATGGCCGAGCCTCGTCCTGGGTGAACCACCTTCCTGATCATGGTGTCTCCCCTGCCAGGTAAGTATGAATTCCCATGTTTTTTCATGCTCCGGCTCCGTGAGCCAAAAATCTATTTAATACGCAGTCCCCGGATAGTGGACGAATCAGATATTAAACGGATAGGAACAGAGTTTTTTTTTTACACCACGATTCTACCTTTACTAGTATAGTATATGATCACCTACAACACCCATACACGAGAATACACACTACTTCCATTAACACCTGCTGCCACATAACACCAAAACATTTCTTTCATTGAACACTTTAGGGGGGTGCACCGTTCCCAGAAGTACTGCAATACCGGGTCGATGCGTGGAGTGGACGGAGCAAGCCCCTATTCCATCTCCCAGCTCCAAAAAGCAATTTAATATATGGTGCCCGGGTAGGGCACGTATCAGATATTAAACTGATAAGAACAGATACTACACTTGATCTTAGCCAAAAGGCCGAGAAGCGATGACACAATGACGCAGAGGCGGGGGAGCCGGCAAAAGCCACGCCCACCTGGGCCGCGGCGAGAGGGTCTAAGGTCGCCAACAAACAAGCTCAGCTCAGATTGGTTGTCACACCGAAAATGGATCACAACAGAGTGCACAACACGACACTCTGGAGTGCAACCTGGGATTTTGGATCATCAACATTCTGCCCTAAAAGTGAGCGGGCAGACCAAAGCGTACGTCGTAGAGACTTGAAACTCTGACGGATGGTAGTACCCGCCCGGTCTACAACATCACCAAGGCTCGCCCCGATCGGCCCCAGGGTGGCGCTGCAGCGATCAAAAGTACGAAATGGCTCGTAACTCCTCGACCGTCCGTCGCAGACCCAAGTGTCTTACATGACCGGAATCCTTGGCTCGGGCTGAACAAGACGCACGCCTCGGATTGGATGGTCGCGCTGGCGAGATTTTCGGGTATTTTGGATTTTCTGAAAAGAGTTTTTTGCCCGGTTTCTGCCTAGGTTTTTTGCCCGATCTGACCCAAACCGGTGCAGAAAGATTCTCTGGAGTCTGACTGCCAACAGTGATCGTGAAAAAAGTCGGAATTTCCATTCACGTTGGCGACCGGACGCCAAAACGTTGGGAGTTGGCGAGGCGGGCTTTACTTAAATGGCTATCACTCTCCAACGGAATGAGACAATTACACCCAACTCGGTACACCTGTGTACGGGCTCAGCCTGTGGTCACGTGAAAAGGGATACGGCGACTGGCCACTTGGTGGTGCTGTAAACAGAAAAAACAACAACATGAATTCCGTGATGTTTCACACATAAACAAGGTATTCATACCACATGATAGACCTCCTCATTACGAACAACTTTGCCTCCAGGACAACTGCTGTGAATCAAATCGTTTGTTAAATATTGGAGATTATTTGAAGAAGAATAAAACAAATCCATTTAAACAAAAAAGAAAAAACCTCCTTTCACAGAGGTTGTTTTATATCTCCCGATCAACCACTGCAGTTAAAATTATCTGGACTTCCTAGGTCATCAACTATCAGAAGAAGAAGAAAAACATAAGTGGAACTTTAACAATCTGCTCTTTTAACCAGTGTGTCCAGGGGAGAGCGCGAACGCAGTCCCCCACTACCATAAATTATGCAGTCGAGATTCCCACATTTGGGGAATTCGCAGGGGTCAGCACAACCGGAGTGCAATGGCCGAGCCTCGTCCTGGGTGAACCTTTTTTTTTTTTTTTTTTTTTTTTTTTTTTTTATTATATACAGTAATACAAAACAAACAAAAACAATCTACAAATTCATATTACAATATTAATAAAATCACTGTGTAAACTTCACACCGCATTGAAGAAATTAACCAATCTTCAATATCTTGTTAAAAAGGGGGACATTTGGTATGTTCCATTGCATTTTTGTCTCATGGGACTTTAATGTCTGCATATCTCTTAGAATATAGGCCCCAATACATCTTAAGCTCGATTTGACCACGGAATTAACCGGGATCTCATAATTTTGGAAAACACAAATATTTCTAGATTTCCATAAGGCTTCCTTAAAGATGTTTATAATTGTCCACCAACGAATCCATTTATTCAAATGAATATCATTTAACTCTCCATACCAAATATCTCCCTCGCTTGGCACTCTATAGATATTTGACAACCACAAACGGATTAAATTCCATACCTTTTGGGCATATGAACATTCCCACAAACAGTGTCTAATTGTCTCTTCTTCACCGCAATTCATTCTAGGACACAGCGTGGTACGGGTACAATTTCTTTTCTTCAAAAAAACCCGAGTGGGTAAACAATTTTGTACAACCTGCCAAGCGATATCCTTATGACAATTAAATAGAAAATCATCGTTCACATTCCTCCAAACTTTTGCACATTCCACTTCAGTCAGCTTACCCACCGGGGTTATTCTCAATAAGGAAGGGGATAGCTTTTCTTCTATTATCCGTCTATTTAAATTATCGATTGGAATATTCAACCACGAAGATTTCTTTAGCAGTCGTAATAATCTATCATACATAGCTGGTCTAGTTTCTGCATGTGGAGTATTTTGTGGCGATCTCTTATTCCATATTCTCATTATTTCTTGGCCTACCCAAAACCTCACAAAAAAACTACTTAAATTTGTTTCCTCATCATTTAAGCAAGCCTTTATTATAGGAAGAGAAAACATAGCATCTAATTTAGTTTCAATGTCAGGAACTGCTAAACCACCTTTCTCGATTTTTTTACATAATATTTCGCGTTTCAATTTCTCTTGATTAGAACTCCATAAGAAACGAAACATAATTTTCTTTGCGGAGTTTAAAAACCATCTTGGAGCAGGAAAAGTTGCCGCTACATATGTAAGCGATGCTATGATCTCTGCATTAATTATTAACACTTTACCTCTAAGAGTGAGGTCTCTTTCTTCCCACTGATTTATTTTCCACTTTATTTGATGTAATCTGGAATTCCAATTCCTTTCCTCCATATCTTTACACCATACCATTCCTAATATTTTAATGGCTTTATCTTGGTTCTTTAACCCAAAATTGTGTTGAGGCTCTGTCCAATTTAAATATAGAATCTCACTTTTACTTCTATTGATCTTCATACCAGTTGCTAGCATGAAACGGTCACATACCTGTAATGCTGTTTCTATTGAATGATTATTTGTAAGTAGAAGAGTAAGGTCATCCATATATAACGATAACTTTGCTTCTTTACCCAAACTTCCTGGAATTACTAACCCCTTTAATTCTGAATTTCGCCTAATAGCTTGAGCTAAAGGTTCTATAGCTAACACAAAAAGTAGCGGAGATAAACCGCAACCCTGGCGCACCCCTGAACGAACTGTGACAGGGGGGGACAGGTGGCCATTAACAAATATACGACTCTGACACTCTGTATATAACAGATTAATCCATCCGCGGGTTGATTCCCCAAGCCCAAAACCATCTAACACTTTACGCAAAAAACGATGGTCTATGCTATCGAAGGCCTTTTCTAAATCTAATCCCAAAACACCTAAGGGTATTTTTCGATCTTGTGCATAGAAAAGAGAATCACGTATCAAAGCCAAATTTTGATGTAAAGATCTATCTTTAACTCCACCTGTTTGCTCTTTCCCTATTAAACTTGTCATGATGGGTTGAAGACGAAAAAATATAGCTTTAGACAGTATCTTTACATCAGTTCCCAATAAGGTTAAAGGGCGCCAATTCTTTAAGTCATTTTTTTCCCCTTTTTTAAATAACATAGAAATAGTACCCTCTCTCAATGTCGGGGGGAGTTTACCCAAAATAAGACTTTCTTTAAACATTGACAGCATTATTTCTTTCAATTCTTCCCAGAATTTTACATAAAATTCTTTGGGTAGACCATCTGCTCCCGGACATTTATTGCATTTCATACTATTAAGTGCTCTTGTCAGGTCATCAGTTGTAAGATCTTTTTCCATATCACACAGTAACTCCTCTTCAACAAGAAATTTAGGAAGAAGACTATCCATTATTTCTTCGTCAATTTTCTTTTCAGAAAAGAGATCTTGATAAAAGGAATGAATATATGAAATTAATTCTTTTGTTTCAGTTATAGATTCGTTATCTTGGTTTTTTAATTCATCTATAACCGATCTTGAGCGGAGCACTTTTTTAAAGAAGTATCGAGTACATTTTTCGTTAGACTCTATATGTTGTAATCTACTTCTTATCATCAAACTCTTACTCTGACCCGCGTAGATATCTGAGATTATTTTTTTCAATCTCATAATATCATCCATAACATCGAACCCAGAATGAGCCATTGCCCTGGGTGAACCACCTTCCTGATCATGGTGTCTCCCCTGCCAGGTAAGTATGAATTCCCAGGCCTTCAGTCAGAACCACCCTGTTCCTCTTCGCAATCCTCACCAACGGTTTGACAATCAAACACACACACACACACACACCCCTGATTCAACTCATCAGCTCGTTAGTAAAGACTCCAAGAGATAAGAGAGACATCAAAAATGTGCAGTGACGGGCTTTTTTGTTGTTTTTTCATGCTCCGGCTCCGTGAGCCAAAAATCTATTTAATACGCAGTCCCCGGATAGTGGACGAATCAGATATTAAACGGATAGGAACAGAGTTTTTTTTTTATACCACGATTCTACCTATACTAGTATAGTATATGATCACCTACAACACCCATACATGAGAATACACACTACTTCCATTAACACCTGCTGCCACATAACACCAAAACATTTCTTTCATTGAACACTTTAGGGGGGTGCACCGTTCCCAGAAGTACTGCAATACCGGGTCAATGCGTGGAGTGGACGGAGCAAGCCCCTATTCCATCTCCCAGCTCCAAAAAGCAATTTAATATATGGTGCCCGGGTAGGGCACGTATCAGATATTAAACTGATAAGAACAGATACTACACTTGATCTTAGCCAAAAGGCCGAGAAGCGATGACACAATGACGCAGAGGCGGGGCAGCCGGCAAAAGCCACGCCCACCTGGGCCGCGGCGAGAGGGTCTAAGGTCGCCAACAAACAAGCTCAGCTCAGATTGGTTGTCACACCGAAAATGGATCACAACAGAGTGCACAACACGACACTCTGGAGTGCAACCTGGGATTTTGGATCATCAACATTCTGCCCTAAAAGTGAGCGGGCAGACCAAAGCGTACGTCGTAGAGACTTGAAACTCTGACGGATGTTAGTACCCGCCCGGTCTACAACATCACCAAGGCTCGCCCCAATCGGCCCCAGGGTGGCGCTGCAGCGATCAAAAGTACGAAATGGCTCGTAACTCCTCGACCGTCCGTCGCAGACCCAAGTGTCTTACATGACCGGAATCCTTGGCTCGGGCTGAACAAGACGCACGCCTCGGATTGGATGGTCGCGCTGGCGAGATTTTCGGGTATTTTGGATTTTCTGAAAAGAGTTTTTTGCCCGGTTTCTGCCTAGGTTTTTTGCCCGATCTGACCCAAACCGGTGCAGAAAGATTCTCTGGAGTCTGACTGCCAACAGTGATCGTGAAAAAAGTCGGAATTTCCATTCGCGTTGGCGACCGGACGCCAAAACGTTGGGAGTTGGCGAGGCGGGCTTTACTTAAATGGCTATCACTCTCCAACGGAATGAGACAATTACACCCAACTCGGTACACCTGTGTACGGGCTCAGCCTGTGGTCACGTGAAAAGGGATGCGGCGACTGGCCACTTGGTGGCGCTGTAAACAGAAAAAACAACAACATGAATTCCGTGATGTTTCACACATAAACAAGGTATTCATACCACATGATAGACCTCCTCATTACGAACAACTTTGCCTCCAGTACAACTGCTGTGAATCAAATCGTTTGTTAAATATTGGAGATTATTTGAAGAAGAATAAAACAAATCCATTTAAACAAAAAAGAAAAAACCTCCTTTCACAGAGGTTGTTTTATATCTCCCCATCAACCACTGCAGTTAAAATTATCTGGACTTCCTAGGTCATCAACTATCAGAAGAAGAAAAACATAAGTGGAACTTTAACAATCTGCTCTTTTAACCAGTGTGTCCAGGGGAGCCCGCGAACGCAGTCCCCCACTACCATAAATTATGCAGTCGAGATTCCCACATTTGGGGAATTCGCAGGGGTCAGCACAACCGGAGTGCAATGGCCGAGCCTCGTCCTGGGTGAACCACCTTCCTGATCATGGTGTCTCCCCTGCCAGGTAAGTATGAATTCCCAGGCCTTCAGTCAGAAACACCCTGTTCCTCTTCGCAATCCTCACCAACGGTTTGACAATCAAACACACACACACACACACACACACCCCTGATTCAACTCATCAGCTCGTTAGTAAAGACTCCAAGAGATAAGAGAGACATCAAAAATGTGCAGTGACGGGCTTTTTTGTTGTTTTTTCATGCTCCGGCTCCGTGAGCCAAAAATCTATTTAATACGCAGTCCCCGGATAGTGGACGAATCAGATATTAAACGGATAGGAACAGAGTTTTTTTTTTTACACCACGATTCTACCTTTACTAGTATAGTATATGATCACCTACAACACCCATACATGAGAATACACACTACTTCCATTAACACCTGCTGCCACATAACACCAAAACATTTCTTTCATTGAACACTTTAGGGGGGTGCACCGTTCCCAGAAGTACTGCAATACCGGGTCGATGCGTGGAGTGGACGGAGCAAGCCCCTATTCCATCTCCCAGCTCCAAAAAGCAATTTAATATATGGTGCCCGGGTAGGGCACGTATCAGATATTAAACTGATAAGAACAGATACTACATTTGATCTTAGCCAAAAGGCCGAGAAGCGATGACGGGGGAGCCGGCAAAAGCCACGCCCACCTGGGCCGCGGCGAGAGGGTCTAAGGTCGCCAACAAACAAGCTCAGCTCAGATTGGTTGTCACACCGAAAATGGATCACAACAGAGTGCACAACATGACACTCTGGAGTGCAACCTGGGATTTTGGATCATCAACATTCTGCCCTAAAAGTGAGCGGGCAGACCAAAGCGTACGTCGTAGAGACTTGAAACTCTGACAGATGGTAGTACCCGCCCGGTCTACAACATCACCAAGGCTCGCCCCGATCGGCCCCAGGGTGGCGCTGCAGCGATCAAAAGTACGAAATGGCTCGTAACTCCTCGACCGTCCGTCGCAGACCCAAGTGTCTTACATGACCGGAATCCTTGGCTCGGGCTGAAAAAGCGCACGCCTCGGATTGGATGGTCGCGCTGGCGAGATTTTCGGGTATTTTGGATTTTCTGAAAAGAGTTTTTTGCCCGGTTTCTGCCTAGGTTTTTTGCCCGATCTGACCCAAACCGGTGCAGAAAGATTCTCTGGAGTCTGACTGCCAACAGTGATCGTGAAAAAAGTCGGAATTTCCATTCGCGTTGGCGACCGGACGCCAAAACGTTGGGAGTTGGCGAGGCGGGCTTTACTTAAATGGCTATCACTCTCCAACGGAATGAGACAATTACACCCAACTCGGTACACCTGTGTACGGGCTCAGCCTGTGGTCACGTGAAAAGGGATGCGGCGACTGGCCACTTGGTGGCGCTGTAAACAGAAAAAACAACAACATGAATTCCGTGATGTTTCACACATAAACAAGGTATTCATACCACATGATAGACCTCCTCATTACGAACAACTTTGCCTCCAGGACAACTGCTGTGAATCAAATCGTTTGTTAAATATTGGAGATTATTTGAAGAAGAATAAAACAAATCCATTTAAACAAAAAAGAAAAAAACTCCTTTCACAGAGGTTGTTTTATATCTCCCGATCAACCACTGCAGTTAAAATTATCTGGATTTCCAAGGTCATCAACTATCAGAAGAAGAAGAAGAAAAACATAAGTGGAAATTTAACAATCTGCTCTTTTAACCAGTGTGTCCAGGGGAGAGCGCGAACACAGTCCCCCACTACAATAAATTATGCAGTCGAGATTCCCACATTTGGGGAATTCGCAGGGGTCAGCACAACCGGAGTGCAATGGCCGAGCCTCGTCCTGGGTGAACCACCTTCCTGATCATGGTGTCTCCCCTGCCAGGTAAGTATGAATTCCCAGGCCTTCAGTCAGAAGCACCCTGTTCCTCTTCGCAATCCTCACCAACGGTTTGACAATCAAACACACACACACAAACACACCCCTGATTCAACTCATCAGCTCGTTAGTAAAGACTCCAAGAGATAAGAGAGACATCAAAAATGTGCAGTGACGGGCTTTTTTGTTGTTTTTTCATGCTCCGGCTCCGTGAGCCAAAAATCTATTTAATACGCAGTCCCCGGATAGTGGACGAATCAGATATTAAACGGATAGGAACAGAGTTTTTTTTTTACACCACGATTCTACCTTTACTAGTATAGTATATGATCACCTACAACACCCATACACGAGAATACACACTACTTCCATTAACACCTGCTGCCACATAACACCAAAACATTTCTTTCATTGAACACTTTAGGGGGGTGCACCGTTCCCAGAAGTACTGCAATACCGGGTCGATGCGTGGAGTGGACGGAGCAAGCCCCTATTCCATCTCCCAGCTCCAAAAAGCAATTTAATATATGGTGCCCGGGTAGGGCACGTATCAGATATTAAACTGATAAGAACAGATTTTTTCTTTCGAAAAAAGTTTATTGTTACAAATTCATTCTTTACACTTCCACATTTATCTTTCAAACATTCCACATGTCTTTAAAACAAAATAACACAATTAAAGGTTAAAATCAGTGTTGGATAGGGTGTTGTGTAAAAGTCCATGTGTGTAAAATGTTGTTTTTTTAAAAGAAAGGTAAAAGGAATGAAAAAAAACAGTAGCAATAAATCAAATAAAAACAATAAAACATGCCAACTAAAACATTGTCTCTTGTGCAGGATCGCGAGTGAGTCCCTATCAAGATTGTCCATTCACTCCAGGTCTCGAGAACAGGCTCCAGACTCCTCGTTTCCGATGCCCAGCGGAGATCCCCTCTCCTCCGGCCCGCTGGCCCGCTGTTCCCGTAGCCGGTGTGGTGAGGGTGCATCTACGGGCGACCAGGGTCGGTGGTGGCCGGGACCTCTTTGGTGTGACCCCAGCCCCCCCATCCGAATGACGACGTCCGTCGCCTCCTGCAGCGTAGATCTAACTATTTGCTCGCACGCGTGGAGGGGCACCGTAACGCGTTTCCCCACCAGCAGGTTTCTGGTGGCCCAGATGGCATCCTTGATGTGGTTGAGGGTGAGCCAGAGCGAGGTGAATTGCTTTGATGTTAGCTCCTTCAAGCCCTGACCCACCCCCAGGATGGCGAGCCTGTATTCCATCTGGGCCCGACCCGCTGGCAGGCACGGGAAAACCAGGGGGCTGGTCTTGGCCCACAGGTCCCGCGCAGCACCGCACTCCCAGAGCAGATGGTAGACGGTCTCCGGGGAACCACATCCGGACCGTGGGCAGATGGAGTTTTTGGCCATGCCTCTGGAGTGCATGACCGCCCTGACCGGGAGGATCTCATGGGCCACCATCCACGACAAGTCCTTAAGCCTGTTCTGGAGAGCTGGGTGGGCTGCGTTCCTCCACACGTCTTTGGCCTCACCTAGTGTGAGGCCTGGAACCGGACACACCGATTCCCGATCCTGCACAAGAGAGATGAGAGACTTATGATTTGTTAAAACAGTAACATCTTGATTCTCTAGATCATGTCTTTTTAAAAAGGTTTTAATAAAACAATATTCTTGTGGAAGGTTAAAGGACACTGGGACAGTCAGATCGACAGGTAAAACTTTCAAACTACGCAGATATGACCCCATCCAAAATCTGACCATTGCTGCAGTTTTGTTTTCTCTGGAGGGGTTTATAGCATATTTAAAATGCAGCGCTGTGAATTTACTTGCTAAAAACAGATAGGGGTCGGGGAGGCCTTTCCCTCCATTCTCTTTCCTCTTCTTCACCACTTCTCTTTTTAGGCGCTCCCATTTTGACCCCCAGAAGAAATAAAACACTGCCCTCTCGACTGTCAGGAGGAAGAACCTTGGTGGCCTAAAAACAGAGCAAAGCAATAAAAACAAGGGTAAGATCACAGCTTTATAAATTAAAATCTTCCCTTCCAATGTCAGCGTCCGTAATCTCCAAAAGCCCAGTCGTTGTCTAACTTTCCCTACCATTTCTGTCCAATTTCCTTGTCCACCCCCCTCTTTGTCAAACTTTACTCCTAAAATCCTAATGTCAGTTTCCTTAAAATTCACGTCTAGTCCCGTCGTGTCTATGTCACCCCATGGTCCAAAAAGCTGGGCCTCGGACTTGTTTCTATTGAGTTTTGCTCCAGAGGCTCGCCCGTATTGGTCAGTCAGGTCAAGTGCTCTCTGTACTGATAAAAGGTCAGTTGTTAAAATTGTCACATCGTCCATGTATAAAACACATTTTAAGTCCGTCAGTCCTTTTGTACCTGGAATTCTCAGTCCTTTGATCCATTGGTCCCTTCTCAAGAGCTGTGCCAGTGGTTCGATGCAAACCACATACAAGAGCGGAGATAACGGACACCCTTGACGGACGCCACTGCATACAGTTACTGCTTTTGTCAAGTGCCCATTTATAAGAATTCTGCTAGTTATGTCTTTATACAGCATCCCCACCCACTTTAGAACCCTCCCTGGCAGCCCCAATTTTTCCAGTACCTGAAACAGGTACTGGTGCGAGACTCGGTCAAATGCTTTCTCAAAGTCTAAATTTAGAACTATAAGCCGATTGTTTCTGTCTCTCGCAAAACAGATTGCGTCTCTTATCAAAATCAGGCTGTCCGTGATCTTCCTCCCTGGCACAGCGCACGCTTGATCCGGGTGGATCACGTCCTCTAAAATTCTTGACATACGACTAGCTAAAAGTTTACTAAAAATTTTACAGTCAACATTTAAAAGGGTGATTGGTCTCCAATTTTTTAAGTCTGCTTTGTCTCCTTTCTTGTGTAAAAGTGATACTATCCCTGATCTAAAACTGTCGGGTAATATGTCCAGTCTGTCAAACTCTTTAAAAACGGTCAATAGATTGTGTGCTAAAATGTCCCAGAATGTTTCATAAAATTCCAGGGGAAGCCCATCCATCCCTGGGGACTTCCCCTTTTTAAAACCCTTTCTACATTCTGTCAACTCGAGAACCGTAAAATCCTGTGTTAAAAAGGCACACTCCTTATTAATTTTTGTTTCTAAGAGGCTTAGCATTTCTCTTACTGCATCATCTTGCACTATTTTTTCATTGTATAACTCTGAGAAGAAATGTTCCACTTGCTTTAAAATTCCCTCTGTGTCTTTCACTTCTTCCCCACCTGTTTTTAATTTTGTTATTCCCCCGCCTTTTGTTATAATCTTTTTAAAAAAATAGCGTGTACATTTTTCACCTTCTTCCAACTCTTGTTCTTTACTTCTAAGTATTACTCCTTTACCTTTTTCTTGTTCATAAGCAGACATTACTCTTTTGATTTCATTTATTTCTTTACTAAAATCAAGACCATTGTTTAAAAGATTAAAATATCGTTGTAACCTCTTTTGCAGCCCCACGATGCACCTCTTTTCCTTTTTTCTCTTCTCTTTGCCCTTCTTTCTAAAAAACGTCTGAGTCCTACCCTTCACCATTTCCCACCACAGTGCTTGTGAGTCAAAGAAGTCTTGGAGAGTCTGCCATTGGCTAAACTGCTCCCTGTATTCTTTGACTATCTCCTCATCCTGCAACAGGGAGCAGTTTAGTTTCCACATCCCTCTGCCTACTGTCACGTCCGTGGTTAGTGCGAGGGTGCAGGATAGCATTGCGTGATCAGAAAAGTAAACGGGAGTCAATCTAGCATCAGTTGGCGGGCATTCACGTGTAAAAACATAGTCAATGCGAGAGGCTTTGGTGCCATCACCACTGATCCAGGTGAAGCCCTCCTCTCTTGGATGCAGACTTTTAAAACAGTCAACTAGTTTAAAATCTCTGACTAAGCTTTGCAGTAAAACTGATGTTTTGTCCACTCTAAAATCATCCCCCGTTCTTTTCCTATCTGCTCTAGTTAAAACACAGTTAAAATCCCCTGCTACTACCAGAGGAGCCCTGCCCAGCATGTGGGGCTGCAAGTCCTCTAAAAGCTCATACCTTTCATTTTTTTCCGTAAAACCATATACATTGCACACTTTAAAATCCCTTCCTAAAAAAGTCATGTTTGCTAAAAGTGCCCGTCCGTCCCTCACCACTGTGCTGCCCTTTACCAAGATATTTGGATTTTTTATCAGTATAGCGACTCCATCGTTTCTGATAAGAACAGATACTGATAAGAACAGATACTACACTTGATCTTAGCCAAAAGGCCGAGAAGCGATGACACAATGACGCAGAGGCGGGGGAGCCGGCAAAAGCCACGCCCACCTGGGCCGCGGCGAGAGGGTCTAAGGTCGCCAACAAACAAGCTCAGCTCAGATTGGTTGTCACACCGAAAATGGATCACAACAGAGTGCACAACACGACACTCTGGAGTGCAACCTGGGATTTTGGATCATCAACATTCTGCCCTAAAAGTGAGCGGGCAGACCAAAGCGTACGTCGTAGAGACTTGAAACTCTGACGGATGGTAGTACCCGCCCGGTCTACAACATCACCAAGGCTCGCCCCGATCGGCCCCAGGGTGGCGCTGCAGCGATCAAAAGTACGAAATGGCTCGTAACTCCTCGACCGTCCGTCGCAGATCCAAGTGTCTTACATGACCGGAATCCTTGGCTCGGGCTGAACAAGACGCACGCCTCGGATTGGATGGTCGCGCTGGCGAGATTTTCGGGTATTTTGGATTTTCTGAAAAGAGTTTTTTGCCCGGTTTCTGCCTAGGTTTTTTGCCCGATCTGACCCAAACCGGTGCAGAAAGATTCTCTGGAGTCTGACTGCCAACAGTGATCGTGAAAAAAGTCGGAATTTCCATTCGCGTTGGCGACCGGACGCCAAAACGTTGGGAGTTGGCGAGACGGGCTTTACTTAAATGGCTATCACTCTCCAACGGAATGAGACAATTACACCCAACTCGGTACACCTGTGTACGGGCTCAGCCTGTGGTCACGTGAAAAGGGATGCGGCGACTGGCCACTTGCTGGCGCTGTAAACAGAAAAAACAACAACATGAATTCCGTGATGTTTCACACATAAACAAGGTATTCATACCACATGATAGACCTCCTCGTTACGAACAACTTTGCCTCCAGGACAACTGCTGTGAATCAAATCGTTTGTTAAATATTGGAGATTATTTGAAGAAGAATAAAACAAATCCATTTAAACAAAAAAGAAAAAACCTCCTTTCACAGAGGTTGTTTTATATCTCCCGATCAACCACTGCAGTTAAAATTATCTGAACTTCCTAGGTCATCAACTATCAGAAGAAGAAGAAGAAAAACATAAGTGGAACTTTAACAATCTGCTCTTTTAACCAGTGTGTCCAGGGGAGAGCGCGAACGCAGTCCCCCACTACCATAAATTATGCAGTCGAGATTCCCACATTTGGGGAATTCGCAGGGGTCAGCACAACCGGAGTGCAATGGCCGAGCCTCGTCCTGGGTGAACCACCTTCCTGATCATGGTGTCTCCCCTGCCAGGTAAGTGTGAACTCCCAGGCCTTCAGTCAGAAGCACCCTGTTTCTCTTCGCAATCCTCACCAACGGTTTGACAATCAAACACACACACACACACACACCCCTGATTCAACTCATCAGCTCGTTAGTAAAGACTCCAAGAGATAAGAGAAACATCAAAAATGTGCAGTGACGGGCTTTTTTGTTGTTTTTTCATGCTCCGGCTCCGTGAGCCAAAAATCTATTTAATACGCAGTCCCCGGATAGTGGACGAATCAGATATTAAACAGATAGGAACAGAGTTTTTTTTTTACACCACGATTCTACCTATACTAGTATAGTATATGATCACCTACAACACCCATACATGAGAATACACACTACTTCCATTAACACCTGCTGCCACATAACACCAAAACATTTCTTTCATTGAACACTTTAGGGGGGTGCACCGTTCCCAGAAGTACTGCAATACCGGGTCGATGCGTGGAGTGGACGGAGCAAGCCCCTATTCCATCTCCCAGCTCCAAAAAGCAATTTAATATATGGTGCCCGGGTAGGGCACGTATCAGATATTAAACTGATAAGAACAGATTTTTTTCTTTCTTGTAATTTTTATTTTTCTTTTCAACAATCATGAAACATTTGAGCATTTACATTTTTCCATAAGGAAAGGTATGACATTTCCAGCATCATTATGTTCGTTTGGATGTGTTCTCCGGTTTTTGTGTTTTTTCAAATAAAAATCCATTTAAAATTTGCATGAAAGAAGTACAAAAAGTAAAAAAAATAAAAAGGGTTTCCTAAACCTTACATGGGTAAAAGGAGAAATAAAGGATTTTCTAAAATTCAGTTAATTTGGGTAGACATTTCTTAAAAGAATAAAATATTATCTAAAAAGCAATTTGAAAAGCATTTTTATAAAACTGTCAATCTTTTCTTGTGCTGGAGCGGTGGTGAGCCCTTAACAATATTTGTCCCCATTTCCTGCTCTTCCAAACAAGACACCGAGACCCAGCGCTTCAGGCTCTTAGAGGAGATCCTCTTAAACCGTGGCACCGCTGCCCCTTCCAGATGGATGTGTGGGGCATCTACGGGCAGTCAGGGCTCGTGGCTGCGGGGACCTTTTTCCGTGAAGCTCCGGCTCCCACGTCCGAATGGCAGCGTGCGGTGTACTCCTGCATCCTTTTCTTTGCCAGCTCCATGGTGGTATGAGGAGACACCTGCACCTGCTTCCCCACCAGCAGGTTTCTGGAGGTCCAAATAGCGTCTTTTATACAGTTTATGGGGAGCCAGAGGTTTATCGGTGGAATCGCTGGCTTTCCCTTCTGGCTCAACCCACCCATTATCCTTTTGTAGGTTAGGACCTCCCCTGCTGGTAGGCACGGGAATTGCTGGGAGCCGGCCAGTGCCCACAGGTCCCTCGCAGCGCTGCACTCCCAGAGCGCGTGCCTCACGGTCTCAGGCGCGCCACACCCGGCCCGTGGGCAGCTTGGGTTCCTTGCCATGCCCCGGGAGTGCATAACGGCCCTGACCGGGAGGATCTCGTGAGCCACCATCCACGCCAAGTCCCGGTGCTTGTTTAGAAGAGCTGGGTGGGACACGCTGCGCCAAGTTGTTTGGGCTTCCCTTAAGGTGAGCCCGCGCACTGGGCTCACTTGCTCCCGCTCCTGCACAAGAGAAAGTATTGACTTGTGGTTAGTTAAAGTGTCTATTTCTTCTTTTTCAATGTTTAACTTGTTTAAAAATTTCTTGATAAAACCATATGTTGTGGGTAGGTTAAAGGCCACCGGTTTTGTGTGGTCCCTTTCTGAAAGCTTTAAACTTCTAAGGTAAGAACCCATCCAGAACTGAACCATTGCTGTCGTTTTGTTCTCATTTTTTGTTGATGTGGCATAGTTCATGTGCAGTGCAGTAAAACGGGCTCCAAGAAATAAATATAAGTCGGGTACTCCTTTTCCTCCATTCGTATGCGTCTTCTTCATCTCCTCCCTCCTCAGCCTCTCCCATTTGGATCCCCACAGAAAATAAAATATAGCCCTGTCCAAGGTCTGCAGGAACCATCTTGGGGGGTTAAAAATAGAACATAAAAGTAACATTAGTGGTAAAATGACAGCTTTTATGATTAAAATCTTCCCTTCTATTGTCAGGTTCCTTATGCTCCAAAAGCCTAATCTTTGTTTTGCCTTCCTTAAAACCTCTTCCCAATTTCTTTTTCCTCTTCCTTCACTGTCAAATATTACTCCTAAAATTTTTAACTCAGTACTTTTAATTGTTACCTCCAGTCCGGTCGTGTCTGTGGGTGTCCAGGGTCCGTAAAACTGTACTTGTGTTTTTCCTCTATTGAGTTTAGCCCCGCTTGCCCTCCCAAACCAGTCAGTCAAGTCTAAGGTCCGTTGAATCGATAAAATGTCTGTACATAAAACGTTCACGTCATCCATGTAAAGTGCAGTCTTTGCAGTCTGTCCCCCTGTCCCTGGAATGGAAAATCCTCTGATCCATTGATCCCTTCTCAAAACCTGTGCTAATGGTTCTATGCACATTACAAACAGCAGAGGAGATAATGGACAGCCCTGACGGACCCCGCAGCGTATATTAACTGCTTTTGTAAGATGCCCGCTTAACAGGATTCTGCTATTTATATCCCTATATAGCAATCCCACCCAAGCTAGAAATCTCTCTGGAAACCCCATTTTATTCAGTACTTTGAACAAGTACTGGTGCGAGATCCGGTCGAATGCTTTTTCAAAATCTAAATTTAACACCGCTAACCGAATATTTCTGTCTCTCGCATAACATATGGTGTCTCTAATCAGTACGAGGCTGTCCGTGATCTTTCTTCCTTGTACAGCACAGGTTTGATCCGGGTGGATCAGGTCTGCTAAAATCCCTGACAAGCGTGTAGCTAAAATCTTACTAAAAAGTTTACAGTCGACATTTAAAAGAGTAATAGGGCGCCAATTTTGCAAGTCTTCTTTTTCGCCTTTTTTATATAAAAGTGTCACTAAGCCTGTCCTAAAACTGTCCGGTAAAAGGTCACTATTGTCAAAGTCGTTAAAAACCGCTAGAAGGTCTTCAACTAAAATGTCCAGAAACGTCTCATAAAATTCTAAGGGAAGTCCGTCTGCACCTGGGGACTTGCCTTTCTTAAAACTTTTCAGGCCTTTTGTGATTTCTAAAATGTTAAAATCACTCCTTAAAAGTTCTTTTTCCTTCACTGTTTTTTCCACCAGGACTAGCACTTCTTTTAATGTTTCTTCATCTATCTTTTTTTTCCCGTACAATGCATCATAAAAGTCTTGCACTCCATTTAGAATATCCCTTGTATTGGTCATCAATATTCCTTCTTTATTTTTTATCCTTACCATTGCCCCACTTTTACTCACAATCTTCTTAAAAAAATACCTTGTACATTTTTCTCCTTCTTCCACCTCTCTTTCCTTGCTTCTCAGAATGACTCCTTTACTTGTGATTTCTGATAATACCATCATCTCTTTTTTAACCTCTTTAATTTCTTCATTGAAATCAAAGCCTATATTTAAAAGGTTAAAATACCTTTGTAGACGTTTTTGCAACCCCACCATCTTTTTCTTTTCTTTGGTTTTCTTTCTGTTTCCTGCCCTTATAAAAAAAGTCTTGGTCTTTTCCTTCACCATCTCCCACCACTGTGCTCTTGAATCAAAAAAGTCTTGAAGGGTCTGCCATTCCCTATACTGCTCCATGTATTCCTTTGTTACTTCTTTGTCTTGTAACAGGGAGCAGTTTAACTTCCACAGACCCTTCCCTACCGTCACACCCGGGGGGAGTGTAAGAGTGCATGACAGCATAGCGTGATCAGAAAAGAAAACAGGGGAGATTCTAGCATCTCTCGGTGGGCACTCTCTAGTAAAAACATAATCTATTCGAGAAGCTTTGGTGCCATCACTACTGAACCAAGTGTGGCCCTCCGCTTTTGGATGCATCATCTTAAAACAGTCCGTTAATCTAAAATCTTTTACCATGTTCTGCAGTAGATGTGTCGTTTTATCTGTTTTAAAATCTTGCCCCGCTCCTCTCCTATCTCCTTTTCCTAAAATGCAATTAAAATCCCCCGCTAAGACCAACGGTTTCCTCCCTAAAAGGTGGGGTTGCATATCTTCTAAAAGGCTGTATCTGTCATTCTTTTCTGTGTTCCCATAAAAGTTTAGTACATTAAAATCTCTCCCTAAAAAAGTCATATTGGCTAAAAGGGCCCGTCCGTCTCTTAATATTGTGCTCCCCTTCACCAATATGTGTGTGTTTTTTATAAGGATGGCTACTCCGTCTGCTTTGTTTTCATTTGACCCGCTCCATATTGAAGGTCCATACTTCCATTTGTCTTCCCACTTCTTATAGTTGTTTAAAAATGGCAGGGCACATTCCTGTAATAAAAACACATCGGATGATTAACTTAAAAATTTTAGAACTGTTTGTGCTCTTACTTGTGACTTCACACTTCTCACGTTTAACGTTGAGATGGTGATAGTCGTAAGCATTAAGATTAATATAAAAGAAGACAGGTACAACATGTTGAAAGTTTTAAAAGTTTAAAAGAACAAACTATCCATTAAAAACCAGATCTTCGTGTAAAACAAACTCTTCCTGCATTCCCACATGAGGGGAGGCAGGGGGGTGAGTTTGTTTTCCATCTGAGCCACAGGATGAGCTCCTGGGTGTGGATGATTTCAGCTCAATCGCTAAGAAAGAAATTTCATTTGCTGTGTCACTAGGGAATAATCTATTCAGATCGTCTGACGAGGAGGAGTCAGAAAATCTTCCCATTTTATCTTTCTCTATTTCTTTCCAGAGAGGGGAGTGTGCCGCTCTCTTTTTCTTAATTGATTGAGCACAGGGGAGTTGATCACTTAATTGGCTTTTTGTTTGTTCCTCGTCTGTGTCCTCCCCTGCATTTCCACTTACCTCTGTATTGTCTTCACCTTTCTCTTCCTTATGATCTTCCTCAACCTGTTTTACTTTACTCCTTTGCTCCACCCCTTTGTTACCTCTGTCATCTGCTTTCTCTCCACCAATCACAGGGTTTGGCGGGAGATTTGAATCTGGCTCCGCCTCCTCGTTATCCTGTTGCACTCTCTCCTCAACCGCCATTTTGTGTGCTTTAACTTTGTTGGCAAACGATTTGGGGCAATCTCTGTAGAGATGGGAAAAGTCTCCACAAATATTACACCTTCTGCCATTGGGACATTCGTCAAAAGAGTGTCCAATTTCTCTACACTTGTTACAAAAGACTTTCTGGCATGCTTCAACAAGGTGCCCCAACTCCCCACATCGCCGGCAGAGTTTGGGCATCCCCTGATAGTGGATGTAGCCCCTGTTTTCTCCCAGAACTATCATTTGTGGCAAATGCCTCAGACCTTGGAAGCCCTGGGGGTCTTCCCATTGCTTAATGGGGACCCTCCAGGCACAATTCCAAATACCGTCTTCATCATAAACCTTCATAGCCTGGCCCCTCACAGTGCAAAATCTTCCCAACCATGTACAAACATCTTCTCCATTTACAGTCTCATTGAACATCCTAACAATAACCACTTTTTGTGTGTTATCAGTTAGTTTCTCAACTTTAAACATGGAGAACTGGGTCTTATGTGTGTCAAAGAGTTGCCAGAAGTCATTTAACAGTGCTGCATTCTTAAAACTCACATCAAAGCCTTTGTTAAAAGGCAGGGTCAGAATGCAATTCAAATCCACGGGGGTAAACCCTAAACATTTCTGCATCAGTTTCCTAGAAAAATCTAGTCTGGACATTTCCAACTTCTTTCCATCTTTTTCTAAAAAACTAAAACGCACGCTGTGGTGCCTCCGCACGCCGGCACGGGCAGCCGACATGTTGGAGGCACCAACAGCCTAAAAATAAACAATAAAATAAAATACAAATAAGTAATAATTCAAATAACAATAAATAAATAAATAGATAAAAATCTTACCTTAATACAGTACAGCAATAAAAGCAACTGGATCAATGTACCTCCTAAAAGTTGTATGGCTCAGGATACAGGGTGATCTTGAGCCAAGAAACCTCCAAGAGGCGATCGCTGTCTCAACCTGTGACCAGACACTTGATCTTAGCCAAAAGGCCGAGAAGCAAAGACACAATGACGCAGAGGCGGGGGAGCCGGCAAAAGCCACGCCCACCTGGGCCGCGGCGAGAGGGTCTAAGGTCGCCAACAAACAAGCTCAGCTCAGATTGGTTGTCACACCGAAAATGGATCACAACAGAGTGCACAACACGACACTCTGGAGTGCAACCTGGGATTTTGGATCATCAACATTCTGCCCAAAAAGTGAGCGGGCAGACCAAAGCGTACGGCGTAGAGACTTGAAACTCTGACGGATGGTAGTACCCGCCCGGTCTACAACATCACCAAGGCTCGCCCCGATCGGCCCCAGGGTGGCTCTGCAGCGATCAAAAGTACGAAATGGCTCGTAACTCCTCGAGCGTCAGTCGCAGACCCAAGTGTCTTACATGACCGGAATCCTTGGCTCGGGCTGAACAAGACGCACGCCTCGGATTGGATGGTCGCGCTGGCGAGATTTTCGGGTATTTTGGATTTTCTGAAAAGAGTTTTTTGCCCGGTTTCTGCCTAGGTTTTTTGCCCGATCTGACCCAAACCGGTGCAGAAAGATTCTCTGGAGTCTGACTGCCAACAGTGATCGTGAAAAAAGTCGAAATTTCCATTCGCGTTGGCGACCGGACGCCAAAACGTTGGGAGTTGGCGAGGCGGGCTTTACTTAAATGGCTATCACTCTCCAACGGAATGAGACAATTACACCCAACTCGGTACACCTGTGTACGGGCTCAGCCTGTGGTCACGTGAAAAGGGATGCGGCGACTGGCCACTTGGTGGCGCTGTAAACAGAAAAAACAACAACATGAATTCCGTGATGTTTCACACATAAACAAGGTATTCATACCACATGATAGACCTCCTCATTACGAACAACTTTGTCTCCAGTACAACTGCTGTGAATCAAATCGTTTGTTAAATATTGGAGATTATTTGAAGAAGAATAAAACAAATCCATTTAAACAAAAAAGAAAAAACCTCCTTTCACAGAGGTTGTTTTATATCTCCCGATCAACCACTGCAGTTAAAATTATCTGGACTTCCTAGGTCATCAACTATCAGAAGAAGAAGAAGAAAAACATAAGTGGAACTTTAACAATCTGCTCTTTTAACCAGTGTTTCCAGGGGAGACCGCGAACGCAGTCCCCCACTACCATAAATTATGCAGTCGAGATTCCCACATTTGGGGAATTCGCAGGGGTCAGCACAACCGGAGTGCAATGGCCAAGCCTCGTCCTGGGTGAACCACCTTCCTGATCATGGTGTCTCCCCTGCCAGGTAAGTATGAATTCCCAGGCCTTCAGTCAGAAACACCCTGTTCCTCTTCGCAATCCTCACCAACGGTTTGACAATCAAACACACACACACACACACACCCCTGATTCAACTCATCAGCTCGTTAGTAAAGACTCCAAGAGATAAGAGAGACATCAAAAATGTGCAGTGACGGGCTTTTTTGTTGTTTTTTCATGCTCCGGCTCCGTGAGCCAAAAATCTATTTAATACGCAGTCCCCTGATAGTGGACGAATCAGATATTAAACGGATAGGAACAGAGTTTTTTTTTTTACACCACGATTCTACCTTTACTAGTATAGTATATGATCACCTACAACACCCATACATGAGAATACACACTACTTCCATTAACACCTGCTGCCACATAACACCAAAACATTTCTTTCATTGAACACTTTAGGGGGGTGCACCGTTCCCAGAAGTACTGCAATACCGGGTCGATGCGTGGAGTGGACGGAGCAAGCCCCTATTCCATCTCCCAGCTCCAAAAAGCAATTTAATATATGGTGCCCGGGTAGGGCACGTATCAGACATTAAACTGATAAGAACAGATACTACACTTGATCTTAGCCAAAAGGCCGAGAAGCGATGACGGGGGAGCCGGCAAAAGCCACGCCCACCTGGGCCGCGGCGAGAGGGTCTAAGGTCGCCAACAAACAAGCTCAGCTCAGATTGGTTGTCACACCGAAAATGGATCACAACAGAGTGCACAACACGACACTCTGGAGTGCAACCTGGGATTTTGGATCATCAACATTCTGCCCTAAAAGTGAGCGGGCAGACCAAAGCGTACGTCGTAGAGACTTGAAACTCTGACAGATGGTAGTACCCGCCCGGTCTACAACATCACCAAGGCTCGCCCCGATCGGCCCCAGGGTGGCGCTGCAGCGATCAAAAGTACGAAATGGCTCGTAACTCCTCGACCGTCCGTCGCAGACCCAAGTGTCTTACATGACCGGAATCCTTGGCTCGGGCTGAAAAAGCGCACGCCTCGGATTGGATGGTCGCGCTGGCGAGATTTTCGGGTATTTTGGATTTTCTGAAAAGAGTTTTTTGCCCGGTTTCTGCCTAGGTTTTTTGCCCGATCTGACCCAAACCGGTGCAGAAAGATTCTCTGGAGTCTGACTGCCAACAGTGATCGTGAAAAAAGTCGGAATTTCCATTCGCGTTGGCGACCGGACGCCAAAACGTTGGGAGTTGGCGAGGCGGGCTTTACTTAAATGGCTATCACTCTCCAACGGAATGAGACAATTACACCCAACTCGGTACACCTGTGTACGGGCTCAGCCTGTGGTCACGTGAAAAGGGATGCGGCGACTGGCCACTTGGTGGCGCTGTAAACAGAAAAAACAACAACATGAATTCCGTGATGTTTCACACATAAACAAGGTATTCATACCACATGATAGACCTCCTCATTACGAACAACTTTGCCTCCAGGACAACTGCTGTGAATCAAATCGTTTGTTAAATATTGGAGATTATTTGAAGAAGAATAAAACAAATCCATTTAAACAAAAAAGAAAAAACCTCCTTTCACAGAGGTTGTTTTATATCTCCCGATCAACCACTGCAGTTAAAATTATCTGCACTTCCTAGGTCATCAACTATCAGAAGAAGAAGAAGAAAAGCATAAGTGGAACTTTAACAATCTGCTCTTTTAACCAGTGTGTCCAGGGGAGAGCGCGAACGCAGTCCCCCACTACCATAAATTATGCAGTCGAGATTCCCACATTTGGGGAATTCGCAGGGGTTCTCTCTAGCGAAGTGCAAAGTCTACGTTCAACATAGACTGATACGGCCCGTCATTGGCCTAGAGTCTACGTTCACTGTAGACTCTAGGCCAATCAGAGAGCCGAACAGTCTACGTTCAGCCGGCGAAACGTCATTGGTCCAGAGTCCACGTTCACTGGAAAATCAGAGAGCCGAACTGTCTACGTTCAGCCGGGGTGCGTAGACTACCAATCAGAGCGAACAGGTGATGGAGATCGGAATGAGACTTTTCCGAATTTGAAGGTAAGTGACAATGATATATCATCGTGTAAAAATGATAAATATGATTGTATTATCTGTCAAAGTACAAGCTAAACGTGATGCATGACTATACCTGTTTATTACATGACGTGTGAGAACGATCTGCTAGCATTGTGACCGTTTCATTCATTCCATAATTATGATAGATTGCAGTCTTTGATTGTATTACTGTGTTATTCATTATATACGTTAGATTGCAGTCTTCGATTGTATTACTTACCACTGAATTTCCATAAATGAACACCTTGTAAAAAAAAAAAGATTAGCTCACACAATGTAAACAATAGTAAACTCCTATTGTAGGATTACAAATCTAAGAATATGTTTAAGATCTGCTGATCCTACATGCTTATATAATATCACATGAAAAGTTAAGGTGAACTATATTGGGCATTCAAGGTTAGCATGATGTCATCAATTTTGGGTTTTTTATATGTGTGAATGTTTACATAAACATAATTATTGTGACCAGGTGATGTGTATACAATTGTGGAGGACCATTAATCAAATGATCAAAGTATGATTAGATTTAGTAGTCATCTTTAAGGCTGTTTGGAGGACCATTATCTTTTTGACTCAAATGATCACAGTATGATTAGATTTAGTAGTCATCTCTAAGGCTGTTTTAAGGTCAACACTGAATGTATATATACACAGGACTGCCCACTGAATGTATATATACGATACCATGTAGAGTAGAGTCCCCTCAATCAGACTAAAATTGGAAGACTTGCAGCATTGCAGGATTGCAGCAGGATTTTTTTTTTATAACACTTTGAGTATACTGTTTATTTTTAGACAGTTGACCAGACATGGACCCCTTATTGTGTATTCTCGACACAAGTGTGCCAAAGGCAAGGCAACAATGCATTCTTAAGGCAACAAAGGAGGCCAAGGCGTATAAAACGTGCCAAACCACGGACGACGGCGACCTGAGGAATGAAAAGAAGGCTTATAACAAAGGTAATACCTTTTTGCCCCCTTATATTTCCAACACAGTCATGATAACCTACTGTTGTGCACTAGAGCATATGTGCTTGCGTGTTATCAAAGGCCGAACAATTTCTGTTTTCAGCTAAAGAGAGATGTCGGCTGGTCACGTCCAACCCAACGGAGGTGCAGTGTTTGGGTCAGCTAATAATCACGTTTGGGAAATACAACGGGAAAAATTTCAAATGGCTGGTGGAAAATGACGTTGGATACATTAAATAGTAAGCATGTTGCACTAAACAGAATCCCACTATGCCCAGTATGTTTTTTGTAAATTAATTATGCTTAATTATCACATTTTAGTGTCCTTGATCGCCACGTCAAAGAAAGCCGGCATCCTGACAAAGGAGCCATCAATGACCGGTGGATAAAGGACTACCTCCTGAGGTATGTGCAGCTGCTTCCACAGGTCTCCTGCCACCTCGAGATGAACGTGGACAGGGCCATTTACGGGCAGGGCCGGTTCAGGTCGTTCACGTTCATCGAGATGTGGCAGTGGTACAGTCTGCACAAGCTGCTTCAGGCTGTCCCGCAATCTGGGACCGACTACGAGCGAAAGATGGCTCAGGAGGCGTACTGCTCTGTACAGCAGTGGCTGGTGATGAAGGAGGAGGACATCACCACCAAATCCCTGAAGCGCTTCAGGCAGTACATTCTCGATAGAGAGGTAGGTTAAGGTGACTTAAAACAGCTGTGATTGTTACTACACATGCTATGTTGACAAACTTCAAGAGCACAAAGCTGTAATTCATTCACAGAAGCCTCCACCGGACGCCACTCCTGCTGCCGCCACTTCCAGCTCTTCAAGAAGAGAGCCTGAATCAGAAAGAGCTTTATTGCCAGGTATGTTTTGCACACAGCACAAACAGAATAATAGTGACAGGACACAGATAATACAAATAATAAAACTAGAATTAGTATGCAACAATGGAAAACATTTATTACAAAAAACAAATACACAAAATACAAAAATGTATATATTTTTTAAAGACAATATAAAAAAAAGTAGACAATGGGTATGCATGTACAAATGCAAGGGAATGTAAATAAAAATAATGTAAATTAGAAGTGTGGTGTGTTAAAGGGGTCATATAATGCCATTTTTGTACAAGCTAATATGATTCTTTAGGGTCTAAATTAAAAGTTTGTAATATACTTTAATTAAAAATTCTCATTAGTATTGTAAGAAAACACTTATTTTACCTGGTTAAAAACAGCTCTGTTTTCAGCACGCCGTTTCAGTGTATATGACTTTAAATGATCATGAGCTTTGCTGACTCCGCCCCTCTGTTCTATGCGTACACCAGAGCCGGCTCTGCCGTACACCGTTTGTAACACAATAACACAATAACCATAACACATTGTTCAGTATAAACGTGGGATTATGCATTATATTGAGAACGTCATACATAGAAAACATGCCGTAATGTACCCTGAGTGTAAACCTTAGACGAATTCATTATGAAGCGTGCAGCTAGCGATTAACAAGGATTAATATAAATATTAATATAAAGTTTAATATGATTGACAGCTGGCTCACGAGCGAGGGCGGGTCTGTGTTAAAACGCGGCTGTCATTCAACAATCGCGGGAGGGGCGTGCGAGCTTGTGACGTCACAGGCTCGAACGGCTCGATTTGAGGCAGGGGAAAACATATAAGGAGATTAAAACAAAACCACTGGATGGATTTTTATCATTATATGATGGCTGTGTACAGACCCTGCCAACACACATTTCAGTACAATCAACTTGTAAAAGTGCATGTACCATTATATGACCCCTTTAAATAAATCAAGGTTTAATAAATCAAGCTTCCCCAGCTGCAGCTGCCACCTCCCACTCGTCATGGTCCGATGACGTTCTAGACGACTCCGTCTTGTTGGATGCCCTCGTCACTTTTGAGAGCCAAGAGGAGCCCTTGCCCATCTCCACCAGCCAGCCTGTGTCAGCCGGGGGTCCCGAACAGCCGCCGCTCTCCACCAGCGTGCCAGCAACTCCAGAGCGTCCCGAGAAGTCTCCTCTGTTTACCTGCAAGAAGGCAAAGCACAGGAAGCAGCAGAAGCCCACGCTGTCGCTTCACTCCACCAGCAAGGCTGCCTCTAGTGAGAGTCCCGAGCAGCAGACGCTCCTCCCGTCCTCAGCGCCTTGTCAGTCACCCTCTAGTGCTCGCCCCAAGGAACCTCCATCGACCTCCACCAGCCAGTCTGCGTCTGCCACCCCTTTGTCGCAGAGTGACTCTCCTGTAAGTGTAAAATCATAACATACACAAGCAATGTTAATGCATTTCACAAAATCCCTCGGTTTGAGACCCCCACCACATTATGGAAAATAATTAACTAAATGTTGTGTGTCTTGTGTCTTGCAGGTGGAGCTGGAAGGGTGGGTGCGGCTGTGGGAAGACCCCCATGGCATCCCGTCAGCAGACATCCCCTGGCTGAAAGAGGACAGCGAGAGAGGCCTCTTTACGCCCGTCCAAACCTACAAGGACATCAAGGGCGTCATTAGAAGGCGCCGCGTCCTGAAGTCAGACCGGATGTGGTTTTACCCCCCCGAGTCACCCGGCTGCGTTAGCGGCAGCATCCCCACTCCACAGGCCTTTTTCCGCGGCCGGTTTTTCTTCTGGCGCCCTGTCGGAGTGTGGCAGTGCTCCCTGAAATGTCCGCGTGGAGATAAGTGCGCTGGGGCCGGAGGCAACACACACCTCTCCAAGTCTGGTTACCACACCCGCGTAAGGCTCAGGCTTCACACCTGTGTTTAGAGCAATACATGCGTAATTACTGACTACTTAACACACATGAATGTTGACAGAGGCATCAGGTACCTATTTATTTTAGTTTTTTAAGGGGGCACAGTGTCCACAACACACAGAAACATGTGCCCGCACTTACACCATCGGCCTCCTGCCATCCTCCTATATGACTCCTAACTACAGTAACATAAGTAGAAGATAAATTATTAGAAAATAGTCATCCATGCATGAAAAAAGTCCCCTTTGTTTACATGAGTAAATGCTTTGGGAATTTTAAACAATTAAATATTTTTGTTACAGCATCTACTAACTTTCTTAATGTTATTTACAATTTTCTATTGTTAGTTTATGATGCAATAAAAATGTTAATGTGTATCAAGTTAGTCTTGAAATACATTTTTAATTCATTAATAATTGTTAATCACAATGTATTAATGTTTTACTAATAATAATAATAATGTAACTAATAATGTTTTACTTATTGTTTTAGGTACGTCACATGTCCGTGTCCGGTTGGTACACCATGGCAACAGAGGTGGTTTCCTGTGGACCGTGCCTCAAGGCTGCCAGGGGTGGAGCGAGTGGTCCCATGGGTCGGTGGCTGGCCTGGGACGATGTAATATTGCAGCAGCTGAGCGAGGCTCTTCGGGCCATGTTTCCGGCCGTGTTGACTGCAAAGCGTGGGGTGGACAAAACCATCATTCGCCTCCTGCGTGACCGCACGGAGGGAAACACCATGATCAGGTGGCGGCAGGTGCAGGAGAACCACATGGAGGACTACCATCAAAGGAAGGACCTCTACACCACGCTCCTCATGGCCTTGGTGGAACCCGGAGGAATCGTCTCTGCGTTGGGTCACGGGGAGTTCCAGGCGGCACCTCCTCCCAGAGAGCTACCCTGCGCACGGCTCCTGCGGCACGCCTTTCTCCTGGCCGAGGCAGACAACGTACAGGACTACCGAAGCCAGATCCTCTCCACGTTCGGCACAGTCCTGAAAATGGATTCCACAAAGAAGGCAAGTGTGTTGACATACAAGTACTCACGGGGAAACGCAACATTGTGCAAAACTAAACTAAACTGTTTTGTATTTGTTTGTTTGTTTTGTTGTAGGTGGTGAAGAAATTGTCTGGGGAGGGCAAGGGCTCGGCCGAGTGGTTCACCAGCATCGGCAACGAGTTCTCGCAGATCGTGTCCTTTGTCCTCACCTGCGAGGAGTCTGCAGAAAAGCTGGGGCCCATGTGCCGTGGCGTGGTGGAGCGGTTCCGGCTCGCCAATCAACCGGCACCCAAGATCCTGTATATCGACCGGGGATGCTGCAAGGCACAGGGTCCGACGGCCCTGGAGACACTCTTCCAGCCTTGGGTGGACGACGGGATGGTAGTGAGGCTGGATATTTTTCATTGGATTCACCGATTTGATGCTGCTCTGCGTACCGAGGCCCACGCAAAGTATGCCGCCTTCAAGTCTGCGCTGGTCGGGGCAGTGCTGGCCTATAACCGTGAGGACCTCCAGCTCCTCATCACGGCTGTCAGGGCCAGAGACCCGGCCACAATGGAGCTGGTGACGGACGAGGAGGTTGTCCGGCGTTACATCTCCCGGGACCAGCTCCAGCATCATGTCCGGCGTGTCACCCTCGGTGCCCAGGAGACATTTCGTCTTGTCCACCTGGTAATTCAAGAGCTCAAGGGTCCAGCAGGGCTCGACGAGAGCGGGGTCAGCCTCTTCAAGTCCCCTGGTAAGAAAAAACACCTCTCACACACACACACACACACAATATGTGCAAAATGACAAGAGCTCATCATGCATGTCTGTGGATTTTTGTGTTTACAGCAGCAATTAATGAGATGTGGGCCAGCCAGCAGCGACACCTGGAATGCATCCAGGACCCACCAGGCATGGCCATGTACAGGGTTGCCCGCACCACGACCATCAACGGTGTGGACCTCCCATATTTTAAATGCCTGCGTGGGAGCAACAGCCTGGAGGGGTTCCATAAATCGCTGCCCCATATGATTCCAGGTAATCTAAGGGGGAAAAATACTTGTTTAACAGCAAACAATACGTGTCTCTTTTGTATCATTCTGATAATACCTGTTGTTGTGATGTTCAGGTCCCCACTGTGCGGCACGGCCTTACCAGGTCTACCTCATCAGTGGGATCGCCAGGTGGAACTCTGACCGCAGCTCGGACGCCGTGTTTGGGGACAGATGCCGGCACAACCGAGTCTACTCGGCGCCACTCATTGACCGCCTCAACTCCCGCTGCAAGCAGCTTTTTGGCGAGACGGTGGAAGAGAACCTCAGGCCCCCGGCCGCCGTCCAGTCAGACGAGCTGCTTGGCCTTGAATATCTTTTCAGCCAAAGCACGGGGGAGGCCTTCTCTCTTGAGGGCATTGTCAATGACGGTCCTGGGCCGGAGGAGGAGGTCATTCAGCCTGGGCAGGCTGACTCGGACGACGAAGCAGACGAGGCGTACCAGAGCGATGAGGACCATCCTGGTGTCGAGCCCCACATGACACTTACCAGCAGTGAGACTGCTACTGTCAACCCTCCTGCCTTTGTGAGTAGAGTATCTACTTGTCTGATAGAAGAGAATACAGTAAGCAATGTTGAAAAACAAGACATTGTATGCATTGGAACTTACCTCATTTTCTGTGTGTGTGTGTGTCTCTGTGTATGTTTTACAGGAGGATGTCTGCAGTGACAATCCTCTGCCCGTGTTTCAGAAGCTGGAGGCATTCTGTGCTGCGCTGGTGGAGGTCGGCTTGACAGACCAGAAGCTGCTCCTCAACACCGCGCAAAGGAACAGGGTCCTCGAGGCCTGGAACGCAGTTGAGGAGCACGACAAGCAGCCACAGAAGTACCACCAGCTGTACCGCACACACTGGGGAAACACACTGTACTGCCGCACTAAGAGGGATGACCTTGCTGACGCCGCCTTGGTCCAGAAAGTGAAGATGGCAAAAAGGTACGCGCCAGCACAGCAGGACATCAGCCCGCAGCACAACCGCCTTATGTATGTGCTTGTCAAGCTGCTGTGGCTGCGCTCCCCTAAAGCCTCTCGCTCCAGCCCCGAGAAGGCCAGCATCCTCAAGGCCTATGACAGGATCCAGCACCGGGTCTTGGTGGATGACCCAATCCTGTGCAAGGCAGGCATCCCCCTTCCCAAAATAAACACCAAAACAGTGAGGGACTTCATCCGCCAGCAGGAGAGGCTGGTGAACCTTCACGCCACCAGACAGCCAGCCGTCATCTGCAAAATCACCTCGGTGTCGTCTGAAGAGTTGCCTCCTGCACCGCGCCAGCCTGCCGTCCTCCCTCCACCTGACTACCCTGTGATGGATTACGTCCCCACACCCAGCACAGCCGGCACAAATGTGTTGAAGGGACGGACCAATAGGCTGGTGGCGACGCCACAGCCTCCTCCACAGCTTCCTCCTCAGCCACCACTGCCTCTGCCGGTGAGGAGAATCCCCGCCACCTCCACCATCACCAGGCCTGTGCTGCAATCAGTCTCCCAGTCTGTGGGCCCCTCATCCACACAGCCCATACTGCCTGCTAGTCAGACGTCCATCCCAGTAACCCCGCCTGTACCCATCAGGCCAGCTGGACAGAACCCTGTGGTAGGATTGTCGTGGTCTAAATCCACACAGTACAAAAGGAAGCTGGCAGATCATCCCACGGCCCTGGGCGTTAAGCTGACGAGGGTGCAGCATCTCCCGACCTGCAGGGTGTGCGGGCAAACAATTCACGGACACAAAAAGTACAAAAAAAAGACATTTTGCCCTTCAATCAACCGTTCAGCCTCCAAGGGACTGGAGAACATGGTATTTCAAAACTATGAACATTTTGTCTCTGTTGTGGACAAATTAGAGGAGGTAACGGCTGGCCCGTTGTAAATAGTGTATATAGTTCTTGTGTACAAGTTTTATTTTTCTACGTTCTGTGTTGTTTTATCATTCAAAAGTGTCATGTGTACAAGTTACATGTGTATATCTCCACAATGTTTACTTTAAATTATTTTCAATAAAATCAATGTAAACCTTTAGATTGATTATTGTAATATATTCTTGCATAATATATTCTGTTCTATGAAACTAAATAAAGTGATCATTTGTTTTGTTAAAAAGTGTCCTTTTATTTATATGAATGAGGCAACTTTTGAATAATTACATAAGATCAAACTTTCATCATCATTGTAAAGGAACAACTACATGCTTATATTAATGAACATCCATAGTAAACTTATGTAGATATTTTATTGGTGTGGAAAATTGGGGTACAGAATAAATTATATAGTCACAGTATATCATAGTATAATCATAGTAATAGTTTATATAATCTGTTCAAATTAAACAATCACAATGAAAAATTAAGTTACTAAATTACTTGATAAATGTAACATGGATACTCAAAGAGAGAAAGTAGTCATTTACATATTAACAGTGTCTCACAAACAGTTGAAAAGCTCTTTTTAGCCATGAATGAATAGATGATGTCATCATAATAACGTAGTACTGGTGATGTCATCATTCAGGGATTCCCTCGCTCGCATGAGGACCTAGGAAGTAAACAGACGAGACATGTGATCAATCGTAGAATGCCATCCAATCACGTTTCCGATCAATTGCACTCCTGTACGGCGGAAGCCCATTCGCAGGGGTCAGCACAACCGGAGTGCAATGGCCGAGCCTCGTCCTTGGTGAACCACCTTCCTGATCATGGTGTCTCCCCTGCCAGGTAAGTATGAATTCCCAGGCCTTCAGTCAGAAGCACCCTGTCCCTCTTCGCAATCCTCACCAACGGTTTGACAATCAAACACACACACACACACACACCCCTGATTCAACTCATCAGCTCGTTAGTAAAGACTCCAAGAGATAAGAGAGACATCAAAAATGTGCAGTGACGGGCTTTTTTGTTGTTTTTTCATGCTCCGGCTCCGTGAGCCAAAAATCTATTTAATACGGAGTCCCCGGATAGTGGACAAATCAGATATTAAACGGATAGGAACAGAGTTTTTTTTTTTACAACACGATTCTACCTTTACTAGTATAGTATATGATCACCTACAACACCCATACACGAGAATACACACTACTTCCATTAACACCTGTTGCCACATAACACCAAAACATTTCTTTCATTGAACACTTTAGGGGGGTGCACCGTTCCCAGAAGTACTGCAATACCGGGTCGATGCGTGGAGTGGACGGAGCAAGCCCCTATTCCATCTCCCAGCTCCAAAAAGCAATTTAATATATGGTGCCCGGGTAGGGCACGTATCAGATATTAAACTGATAAGAACAGATTTTTCTTTCGAAAAAAGTTTATTGTCACAATTTTTCCCTTTTTCCTATTTCCACATTTTTTTCTTTTTCTTTCCTTTCTTAAAAATCACATATTTAAAACAAACATGTCTTAAAACCAAAATGACAATTAACAGTTAAAAATCAGTTTTATGTTTTGGTCGTGTGTCGTGCAAAAGTCCATGTATGTTTGTGTGTGTTGTTTTAAAAGAAAGGTAAATGGATTGAAGTAAATAGGAATAAAATTATAAAACAATAAAACATGCCAAATAAAACATCTCCTCTTGTACAGGATCGGGGGTGAGTCCCTACAAAGATTGTCCATTCACTCCAGGTCTCCAGAACAGGCTCCAGACTCCCCGCTTCCGGTGCCCAGCAGAGATCCCCTCTCCTCCGGCCCGCTGGCCCGCTGTTCCCGTAGCCGGTGTGGTGAGGGTGCATCTACGGGCGGCCAGGGTCGGTGGCGGCCGGGACCTTCCCCGTGTGGCCCGGCCCCCCCATCCGAATAACGACGTCCGGCGCCTCCTGCAGCGTTGATTTTATCAGTTGCTCGCACGCGTGGAGGGGCACCGTAACGCGTTTCCCCACCAGCAGGTTTCTGGTGACCCAGATGGCATCCTTGATCATGTTTAGGGTGAGCCAGAGCGAGGAGAATTGGGGTGATGTAAGCTCCTTCAAGCCCTGACCCACCCCCAGGATGGCGAGCTTGTAGTCCACCTGGGCCCCACCCGCTGGCAGGCACGGGAAAAACAGGGGGCCGGTCTTGGCCCACAGGTCCCGCGCAGCGCCGCACTCCCAGAGCAGATGGTAGACGGTCTCCGGGGAACCACATCCGGACCGTGGGCAGGTGGAGTTTTTGGCCATGCCTCTGGAGTGCATGACCGCCCTGACCGGGAGGATCTCATGAGCCACCATCCACGACAAGTCTTTCAGCCTGTTCTGGAGAGCTGGGTGGGCTGCGTTCCTCCAAACGTCTTTGGCCTCACCTAGTGTGAGGCCTGGAACCGGACTCACCGATTCCCGATCCTGCACAAGAGAGATAAGAGACTTATGGTTAGTTAAAATGGTGGCATCATTTGTCTCTAAAAGATATTTCTTTAAAAATTTCTTAATAAAACTATGCTCTTTTGACAAATTAAAAGACACTGGACTTTTAAGATCAATGGGTAAAATTCTCAAAGTTCTTAGGTATGGTCAGGGCGTATTGGATGTGGAGGGCGGCAAAGCGGCTGCCTAAAAACAGGTGGGGGTCTGGGAGGCCTTTCCCGCCATTTTCTTTTTTCTTTTTGACGACCTCCCTCTTTAGTCGTTCCCACTTGGACCCCCACAGGAAATAAAATACCGCCCTCTCCAGCTTGGCCAGGAATCGTCTTGGGGGACTAAAAACAGAACAGACAAGTAAAATTAGTGGTAAAATCACTGCTTTAAAAATTAAAATCTTGCCTTCAAACGTCAATTGTCTCAGTCCCCAAAAGCCCAGTCTTTGCCTGACTTTCCCTAACATGTCAGTCCAGTTTCCTTGTCCTCCACCCTCTCTGTCAAATATTACACCTAAAATTTTCAAATCATTGTCTTTAAAATCCAAATCTAGTCCAACTGTGTCTACGTTCCCCCTCGGCCCGAAGAGCTGGGCCTCGGACTTACTCCTATTGAGCTTGGCGCCCGAGGCCCGACCGTACCAGTCAGTCAAGTCCATTGCTCTTCGTACTGATAAAAGGTCAGTCGCTAAAAGGGTCACGTCATCCATATATAAAACACAAGTCGCCTTCAGTCCACCAGTCCCTGGGATGTCTAGTCCTTTAATCCATTTATCCCTTCTCAAGATTTGTGCCAGTGGCTCAATACAAGCCACATACAGAAGGGGAGATAAAGGACACCCCTGACGGACGCCGCTGTAGAGTTTTACAGCTTTGGATAAATGCCCGTTAACCAAAATTCTGCTAGACAGATCGTTGTACAGCAGTCCCACCCAGGCTATGAACCTCCCTGGAAACCCCATTTTACCCAGTACCTTAAAAAGGAACTGGTGCGAGACGCGGTCAAAGGCTTTTTCGAAATCTAAATTTAGGACTACTAGCCGAATGTTTCTGTCTCTCGCAAAACAGATGGCGTCTCTGATCAGTACCAGGCTGTCCGTGATCTTCCTGCCGGGCACAGCGCATGCTTGATCCAGGTGGATTACGTCCTCTAAAACAGTCGACATACGTGTAGCTAAAATCTTACTAAAAAGTTTACAGTCATAATTTAAAAGAGTGATTGGTCGCCAGTTTCTCAAGTCAGTCTTGTCCCCTTTTTTGTATAGTAATGTAACTATCCCTACTCTAAAGCTGTCTGGAAGTCTGTCAAGAGTCTCAAGTTCTTTAAAAACTTTCATTAAGTCGTGTGCTAAAATGTCCCAGAAAGTCAGATAAAACTCAAAGGGGAGTCCATCCAAGCCTGGGGACTTCCCCTTTTTAAAACCTTTTAGCGCTTTGTGCATTTCTAAAGGAGTAAAATCTTGGGATAAAAGCACATCTGGACTCTTTACCTTTTTGTCTAAAAACCCTAAAACTTCCTCTAAGATGCTATTGTGTACCTCTTTAGTGCTGTATAAATTATTGTAAAAACTTTCAATTTCCCCTAAAATCAGATCTGTTGTCTTTGCCTCCCCACCTGTAAAAGTTTTTAAAGTATTATTTGACCCTCCCCGTGATATTGTCTTTTTAAAAAAATATCTAGTACACTTTTCCCCTTCTTCTATTTCTCTCTCCTTACATCTTAAAATGACACCTTTACTCTTTGTTTCGGACAAATCTGACATTTCTTTCTTTAATTCTTTAATTTCTTCTATAAAATCCAATCCACTGTTTAAAAGGTTAAAATATCTCTGCAGTCGTTTTTGCAGCCCCATCATGCGTCTTTTTTCTTTATTCTTTTTTTCTTTTCCAATTTGTTTAAAAAACCGCCCTGTCCTTTGTTTCACCATCTCCCACCACTGTGCACGTGAGTCGAAAAAGTCTTGGAGGGTCTGCCATTGGCTGAACTGCTCCCTATATTCACTAATCACTTCCTCATCCTCTAATAGGGAACAGTTCAGCTTCCACAGCCCTCCCCCTACAGTCACACCCGTGGGTAGTGAAAGGGTGCAGGAGAGCATCATGTGATCAGAAAAGAAGAGGGGGCTCAATGTAGCATCGGTCGGGGGGCAGTCCCTTGTAAAAACATAGTCAATTCGAGAGGCTCTGGCGCCATCACCACTGAACCAGGTGAAGCCCTCCTCTCTTTGATGCATTGTTTTAAAGCGGTCAACTAACTTAAAATCTTTGACTATATTTTGTAATAAAACCGATGTCTTGTCGACCTTAAAATCCTCTCCTACCCTCTTTCTATCCTGTCTTGATAAAACACAATTAAAATCCCCTGCTACCACTAGGGGGGGCCCTACCTAGCATGTGGGGCTGCAGGTCTTCTAAAAGCTCATACCTGTTGTTTTTACCTGTAAAACCATACACATTTAAAATGTTAAAATCCTTACCTAAAAAAGTCAGACTAGCTAAAATTGCCCGCCCGTCCCTCACCACAGTGCTGCCCTTCACCAAAACATGGGGATTTTTTATTAAAATACCAACACCGTCGTTTTTGTTAAAATTGGACCCACTCCAGATGGAAAGTCCTGGGGTCCAAATCTCCTCCCACTTCCTGTAATTTGTTAAAAAAGGCAGACCACATTCTTGCAATAAAAACACATCTGACTTAAAAGATTTTAAAAAGGATAACACACTCTGTGCTCGTGTATTGCTCTTCACACTTCTCACATTGATTGTGGAGATAGTGAGAGCCATGAGCAGTATGGTTAAAAGGGTGTGAGACATTTAAAAGCAACCAAGGGACTACAGAGATATAATTAAAATCATGTTATTTCTTGTTGCACTTGCCTTCCCTTTTCCCCAGATGAGCTGGGATCAGGGGGGCAAGTGCTTGACGCCTCAGGGCTCGCAGAGTAGGCCTCTTGCGAATCCTTTGGCGACGATGTTCTTAGCTTGAAATGCAGAAAGGAGACTTCATTAGGAGATTCTGCGGGCCACATACGGGCTAGATCTTCCAGGGGGGAACTATCTAGCCGATGCGCTACCCGCAGCTTTTTCTCCTCTGTTTGAACCAGAGGAGATCTCGCAGTTCTTTTCTGCACTTGAGCATTGGGGAGCGAAACATCTGTTTCACTCCCACTCGTGGACACACTAACCTCAGACACGGTTACTAGGGAGGAAGCCATTTCCTCCTCTTCATCCTCCATACTGTCTTCTTTTTCAATTTCATTTTGAGGATTGGCTTCCTCCCCCTCACCAACTACCAGAATTGACTCCGCCCCTGTGGCCGCCCCACTTCCTCCTTCCTGTCCAATCCCTGAGGCTGGCTGAGGGTTTGAATTTCCCGCCAAAACCTCGGGGCCCGCCTCCTCAATTGTTTGTTCTTTGGGTGGGGCGGCCATTTTGTTGCTTTTTAACTTGTTGGCAAAACTTTTAGGGCAGTCTCTGTAGAGATGGGATGATTCTCCACAGAGGTTGCACTTTCTGCCATTTTGGCACTCTTCAAAAATGTGCCCAATTTCTCTGCACTTCCTACACACTACTTCTTGGCATGCCTTGGCAAGATGTCCAAGTTTGCCGCACTTGCGGCATAGCTTGGGCATCCCTTGGTAATGGATGTAGCCTCTATTCTCTCCCAACACAATCATAGAAGGTATTTGACTCAGGCCATGGTAGCTGTTGGGATCTGCCCATTGTTTAATGGGCACTCTCCACGCACAGCTCCAGATACCGTCTTCATCTAAAACCTTGACTGGTTGTCCACGAATAGAGCAATATCTTGCCAACCACACAGAAATATCTTCTCCACTAACTGTTTCATTAAACATCCTGACAATCACAACTTTCAGTGAATTATCAGTCAGTTTTTCCACAGTGAACATGGAGAAATTGGCTTTACACATTTCAAATCGAGTCCAAAAAGTACTTAGCAAGGAAGCAGAAGCAAAACTCACATCAAAACCATGGTTCAGGGGCAGAGTCAACAGGCAGTTTATGTCCACAACCTTAAAACCGAGTAACTGTTGGATGCACTTCCTAGAAAAGTCCAGTCTGGACATGACCGGGAGAGTGCTATCCTCTTTTGGTTTAAATTTAAAACGCACGCTGTGGTGCCGGCACGAGCAGCCCACATATTGGAGGCACCACCAGCACGCTGCGGCTAAAACCCAACAATAAATATACAATAAATAAGTTAAAACCTGCTTACCTTAAAACAAGAAGATTCCTCGTAGACCGAGTCGTCACTTAAAAGCCGCTTGTCAATGTACCTCCTGAAGGGTGTGTGTCCCGTGTGACAAGCAACACACGAGACCAAGGTCCCACAAGGGGCGACCGCTGTCTCAGACGTCTGACCAGACCACTTGATCTTAGCCAAAAGGCCGAGAAGCGATGACACAATGACGCAGAGGCGGGGGAGCCGGCAAAAGCCACGCCCACCTGGGCCGCGGCGAGAGGGTCTAAGGTCGCCAACAAACAAGTTCAGCTCAGATTGGTTGTCACACCGAAAATGGGTCACAACAGTGCACAACACGACACTGTGGAGTGCAACCTGGGATTTTGGATCATCAACATTCTGCCCTAAAAGTGAGCGGGCAGACCAAAGCGTACGTCGTAGAGACTTGAAACTCTGACGGATGGTAGTACCCGCCCGGTCTACAACATCACCAAGGCTCGCCCCGATCGGCCCCAGGGTGGCGCTGCAGCGATCAAAAGTACGAAATGGCTCGTAACTCCTCGACCGTCCGTCGCAGACCCAAGTGTCTTACATGACCGGAATCCTTGGCTCGGGCCGAACAAGACACACGCCTCGGATTGGATGGTCGCGCTGGCGAGATTTTCGGGTATTTTGGATTTTCTGAAAAACCTACTTTTGCACACTAGTCCTAGGTTTTTTGCCCGATCTGACCCAAACCGGTGCAGAAAGATTCTCTGGAGTCTGACTGCCAACAGTGATCGTGAAAAAAGTCGGAATTTCCATTCGCGTTGGCGACCGGACGCCAAAACGTTGGGAGTTGGCGAGGCGGGCATTACTTAAATGGCTATAACTCTCCAACGGAATGAGACAATTACACCCAACTCGGTACACCTGTGTATGGGCTCAGCCTGTGGTCACGTGAAAAGGGATGCGGCGACTGGCCACTTGGTGGCGCTGTAAACAGAAAAAACAACAACATGAATACCGTGATGTTTCACACATAAACAAGGTATTCATACCACATGATAGACCTCCTCATTACGAACAACTTTGCCTCCAGGACAACTGCTGTGAATCAAATCGTTTGTTAAATATTGGAGATTATTTGAAGAAGAATAAAACAAATCCATTTAAACAAAAAAGAAAAAACCTCCTTTCACAGAGGTTGTTTTATATCTCCCGATCAACCACTGCAGTTAAAATTATCTGGACTTCCTAGGTCATCAACTATCAGAAGAAGAAGAAGAAAAACATAAGTGGAACTTTAACAATCTGCTCTTTTAACCAGTGTGTCCAGGGGAGAGCGCGAACGCAGTCCCCCACTACCATAAATTATGCAGTCGAGATTCCCACATTTGGGGAATTCGCAGGGGTCAGCACAACCGGAGTGCAATGGCCGAGCCTCGTCCTGGGTGAACCACCTTCCTGATCATGGTGTCTCCCCTGCCAGGTAAGTATGAATTCCCAGGCCTTCAGTCAGAAGCACCCTGTCCCTCTTCGCAATCCTCACCAACGGTTTGACAATCAAACACACACACACACACACACCCCTGATTCAACTCATCAGCTCGTTAGTAAAGACTCCAAGAGATAAGAGAGACATCAAAAATGTGCAGTGACGGGCTTTTTTGTTGTTTTTTCATGCTCCGGCTCCGTGAGCCAAAAATCTATTTAATACGCAGTCCCCGGATAGTGGACGAATCAGATATTAAACGGAAAGGAACAGAGTTTTTTTTTTACACCACGATTCTACCTTTACTAGTATAGTATATGATCACCTACAACACCCATACACGAGAATACACACTACTTCCATTAACACCTGCTGCCACATAACACCAAAACATTTCTTTCATTGAACACTTTAGAGGGGTGCACCGTTCCCAGAAGTACTGCAATACCGGGTTGATGCGTGGAGTGGACGGAGCAAGCCCCTATTCCATCTCCCAGCTCCAAAAAGCAATTTAATATACAGTTTAATATCACATATCAGATATTAAACTGATAAGAACAGATTTTTTTTTCGAAAAAAGTTTGTCACAATTTTTTCCATTTTTCCCATTTCCACATTTTTTTCTTTTTCTTTCCTTTCTTAAAAATCACATATTTAAAAAAAAACATGTCTTAAAACCAAAATGACAATTAACGGTTAAAAATCAGTTTTATGTTTTGGTCGTGTGTCGTGCAAAAGTCCATGTATGTTTGTGTGTGTTGTTTTAAAAGAAGGTAAATGGATTGAAGTAAATAGGAATAAAATTATAAAACAATAAAACATGCCAAATAAAACATCTCCTCTTGTACAGGATCGGGGGTGAGTCCCTATAAAGATTGTCCATTCACTCCAGGTCTCCAGAACAGGCTCCAGACTCCCCGCTTCCGGTGCCCAGCGGAGATCCCCTCTCCTCCGGCCCGCTGGCCCGCTGTTCCCGTAGCCGGTGTGGTGAGGGTGCATCTACGGGCGGCCAGGGTCGGTGGCGGCCGGGACCTTCCCCGTGTGGCCCGGCCCCCCCATCCGAATGACGACGTCCGGCGCCTCCTGCAGCGTTGATTTTACCAGTTGCTCGCACGCGTGGAGGGGCACCGTAACGCGTTTCCCCACCAGCAGGTTTCTGGTGACCCAGATGGCATCCTTGATCATGTTTAGGGTGAGCCAGAGCGAGGAGAATTGGGGTGATGTAAGCTCCTTCAAGCCCTGACCCACCCCCAGGATGGCGAGCTTGTAGTCCACCTGGGCCCCACCCGCTGGCAGGCACGGGAAAAACAGGGGGCCGGTCTTGGCCCACAGGTCCCGCGCAGCGCCGCACTCCCAGAGCAGATGGTAGACGGTCTCCGGGGAACCACATCCGGACCGTGGGCAGGTGGAGTTTTTGGCCATGCCTCTGGAGTGCATGACCGCCCTGACCGGGAGGATCTCATGAGCCACCATCCACGACAAGTCCTTAAGCCTGTTCTGGAGAGCTGGGTGGGCTGCGTTCCTCCAAACGTCTTTGGCCTCACCTAGTGTGAGGCCTGGAACCCGGACTCACCGATTCTCGATCCTGCATAAGAGAGATAAGAGACTTATGGTTAGTTAAAATGGTGGCATCATTTGTCTCTAAAAGATATTTCTTTAAAAATTTCTTAATAAAAAGATGTTCTTTTGACAGATTAAAAGACACTGGACATTTAAGATCAACTGGTAAAATTTTCAAAGATCTTAGGTACGACCCCATCCAGAATCGGGTCATGGCTGCTGTCTTGTGTTCTCTGGATGGGGTCAGGGCGTATTTAATGTGGAGGGCAGTGAAGCGGCTGCCTAAAAACAGGTGGGGGTCTGGGAGCCCTTTTCCGCCATTCTCTCTTTTTTTCTTCACCACTTCTCTTTTGAGTCTCTCCCACTCGGACCCCCACAGGAAATAAAACACTGCCCTCTCCAGGTAGATCAGGAAACTTCGTGGGGGACTAAAAACAGAACAGACAAGTAAAATAAGTGGTAAAATCACGGCTTTAAAAATTAAGATCTTGCCTTCAAACGTCAGATTTCTTAGTCCCCAAAAGCCCAGTCTTTGCCTAACTTTCCCTAACATGTCAGTCCAGTTTCCCTGTCCTCCACCCTCTCTGTCAAATTTTACACCTAAAATTTTCAAATTATTATCTTTAAAATCCAAATCTAGTCCACCTGTGTCAACGTTCCCCCACGGCCCGAAGAGCTGGGCCTCAGACTTGCTCCTATTGAGCTTGGCGCCTGAGGCCCGACCGTACCAGTCAGTCAAGTCCATTGCTTTTCGTACCGTTAAAACGTCCGTTGCTAAAAGGGTCACGTCGTCCATATATAAAACGCAGGTTGCCGTCAGTCCACTAGTCCCTGGAATGCCTAGTCCTTTAATCCATTTGTCCCTTCTCAAGATTTGTGCCAGTGGCTCTATGCAAGTCACATACAGGAGGGGAGATAAGGGACACCCCTGACGGACGCCGCTGTGGATATTGACAGCTTGGATAAATGCCCGTTAACTACAGTTCTGCTGACCAGACTGTTGTACAGCAGTCCCACCCAGGCTATGAATCGCCCTGGAAACCCCATTTTACCCAGTACCTTAAAAAGGAACTGGTGCGAGATGCGGTCGAATGCTTTTTCAAAATCTAAATTTGGGACTACTAGCCGAAGGTTTCTGTCTCTTGCATAACAGATGGCATCTCTGATCAGCACCAGGCTGTCCGTGATCTTCCTTCCTGGCACAGGGCATGCTTGATCCGGGTGGATTACGTCCTCTAAAACTGTCGACATGCGTGTGGCTAAAATTTTGCTAAAAAGTTTACAGTCAACGTTTAAAAGAGTAATGGGTCGCCAGTTCCGTAAGTCCGTCTTGTCCCCTTTCTTATGTAGAAGTGAAACTATCCCTATTCTAAAGCTGTCAGGAAGTATTTCAAGAGTCTCAAATTCTTTAAAAACAGTCAGTAAGTCAAAAGCTAAAATATCCCAAAAAGTCAAATAAAACTCTAGAGGAAGTCCATCTGTGCCAGGGGACTTTCCTCGTTTAAAACTTTTAAGAGCTTTGTGAATTTCTAAAATGTTGAAATCTTGAGATAAAATTGTACATTCGCCATCAACTTTCTTTTCTAAAAACTCTAAAACTTCCCTTAACGTGTCATTGTGAACTTCTTTGGTGTTGTATAGGTTTTCATAAAATACTTCAGTTTCCTTTAAAATTTCTTTTGTGGTGTAAACCTCCCTTCCTCCACTTTTCAAAACAGTAATTGCCCCACCCCGTGAAATAATTTTTTTAAAGAAATACCTTGTACACCTTTCACCTTCCTCAATCTCCCTCTCCCTGCTCCTTAAAATGACACCTTTGCTTTGAATTTCGGATAAAACTGACATTTCTTGCTTTATTCCTTTAATTTCTTCACTAAAATCAAACCCATCATTTAAAAGATTAAAATACCTCTGTAGTCGTTTGTGCAGCCCCATCATGCATCGGTTTAATTTATTCTTTTTATTTTTGCCTATCTTTCTAAAAAACTGTCTCGTCCGTTCCTTCACCATCTCCCACCACTGTGCACGTGAGTCGTAAAAGTCTTGGAGGGTCTGCCATTGGCTGAACTGCTCCCTGTACTCACTAACTACTTCTTTATCTTCCAAAAGGGAGCAGTTCAGCTTCCACAGCCCTCCCCCTGCAGTCACACCGGTGGGCAGTGAAAGGGTGCATGACAACATTGTGTGATCTGAGAAAAAGAGGGGGGTTAATGTTGCATTGGTTGGCAGGCAGTCCCGTGTAAAAATGTAGTCAATGCGAGAGGCTCTGGTGCCGTCACCACTGACCCAGGTGAAGCCCTCCTCTCTCTGATGCATTGCTTTAAAACAGTCTACTAGTTTAAAATCTCTAACTAAATCCTGCAATAAAACCGATGTTTTGTCAACTTTAAAATCCTCTGTCCTCTTCCTGTCTTTCTTGGTTAAAACACAATTAAAATCCCCTGCTACCACTAGGGGAGCCCTACCTAACATGTGGGGCTGCAGGTCTTCTAAAAGCTCATACCTGTTATTTTTGTCCGTAAAACCATACACATTTAAAATGTTAAAATCCTTACCTAAAAAAGTCAGATTAGCTAAAATTGCCCGTCCATCCCTCACCACAGTGCTGCCCTTCACCAAAATATTGGGATTTTTGATTAAAATAGCAACACCGTCATTTTTGCTAAAATTGGACCCACTCCAGATGGAATTTCCTGGGGTCCAAATCTCCTCCCACTTCCTGTAATTTGTTAAAAAAGGAAGTTATTCACATTCTTTCAATAAAAACACATCTGACTTAAAAGTTTTTAAAAAGGATAAGACGCTCTGTGCTCTTATATTGCTCTTCACACTTCTCACATTGATTGTAGAGATAGTGAGAGCCATGAGCAGTATGGTTAAAAGGGTATGAGACATTTAAAAGCAACAAAGGGACTACAGAGATATAATTAAAATCATGTTATTTCTTGTTGCACTTGCCTTTCCTTTTCCCCAGAGAGCCTGGGATCAAGGAGGCAAGTGCTTGACGCCTCAGGGCTCGCAGAGAAAACCTCTTGCGACTCCTTTGGCGACGATGTTCCTAGCTTAAAATGCAGAAAAGAGACTTCATTAGGAGATTCTGCGGGCCACATGCGGTCTAGATCTTCCAAGGGGGAACTATCTAGCCGATGCGCTACCCGCAGCTTTTTCTCCTTAGTTGGACTCAGTGGAGATCTCGCAGTTCTTTTCTGTACTTGAGCATTTGGGAGAGAACAATCTGTTCCAGTCCCACTAGTCAACACACTAGCCTCAGACACGGTTACTAGGGAGGAAGCCGTTTCTTCCTCTTGATCCTCCACCTTGTCTTTTTCCTTTCCATTTTGAGGATTCGCTTCCTCCCCCTGACCAACTGCTGGAACTGACTCCGCCCCTGTGGCCGCCCCACTTCCTCCTTCCTGTCCAATCCCTGAGGCTGGCTGGGGATTTGAATTTCCCGCCAAAACCTCAGGGATTACCTCCTCCTCCCTTTGTTCTTTTCTTTGCTCTGCTTGTGGGGCGGCCATTTTGTTGCCTTTGAGTTTGTTGGCAAAACTTTTTGGGCAATCTCTGTAGAGATGGGATGACTCCCCACAGAGGTTGCACTTTCTGCCATTTTGGCACTCTTCAAAGGGGTGCCCAATCTCTCTACACTTTCTGCAAATTATTTCCTGACATGCCTCGGCGAGATGTCCAAGTTTACCACACTTGCGGCATAGCTTGGGCATCCCTTGATAGTGAATGTAGCCTCTATTCTCCCCCAACACAATCATTGATGGTATTTGACTCAGGCCATGGTAGCTGTTGGGATCTGCCCATTGTTGGATGGGCACTCTCCACGCACAGCTCCAGATACCGTCTTCGTCTAAAACCTTGACTGGTTGTCCGCGAATAGAGCAATATCTTGCCAACCATACTACAATATCCTCTCCACTAACAGTTTCATTTAAACATCCTGACAATAACAACTTTCAATGAATTATCAGTCAGTTTTTCCACTGTGAACATGGAGAAATTGGCTTTGCATGTTTCAAAACGAGACCAGAAAGTATTCAGCAGAGCAGTGGATGCAAAACTTACATCAAAACCACGATTTTGGGGTAGAGTCAACAAACAGTTTATATCAGTTGCTTTAAAACCTAGAGTCTGTTGGATGTACTTCCGTGAAAAGTCCAACCTAGAACAATTCAGGAGAGTACCATCCTCTTTTGTCTTGAAGTTAAAACGCACGCTGTGGTGCCTTCTCACGCCGGCACGAGCAGCCGACATGTTGAAGGCACCACAAGCCCGCTGCGGCTAAAACCCAACAATAAATATACAATAAAATAATTAAAACCTGCTTACCTTAAAACAAGAAGATTCCTCGTAGAACGAGTCGTCACCTAAAAGCCGCTTGTCAAGGTACCTCCTGAAGGGTGTGTGTCCCGTGTGACAAGCAACACACGAGACCAAGGTCCCACAAGAGGCGATCGCTGTCTCAGACGTCTGACCAGACCACGTGATCTTAGCCAAAAGGCCGAGAAGCGATGACACAATGACGCAGAGGCGGGGGAGCCGGCAAAAGCCACGCCCACCTGGGCCGCGGCGAGAGGGTCTAAGGTCGCCAACAAACAAGCTCAGCTCAGGTTGGTTGTGACTCCGAAAATGGATCACAACAGAGTGCACAACACGACACTCTGGAGTGCAACCTGGGATTTTGATCATCAATATTCTGCCCTAAAAGTGAGCGGGCAGACCAAAGCGTACGTCGTAGAGACTTGAAACTCTGACGGATGGTAGTACCCGCCCGGTCTACAACATCACCAAGGCTCGCCCCGATCGGCCCCAGGGTGGCGCTGCAGCGATCAAAAGTACGAAATGGCTCGTAACTCCTCGACCGTCCGTCGCAGACCCAAGTGTCTTACATGACCGGAATCCTTGGCTCGGGCTGAACAAGACGCACGCCTCGGATTGGATGGTCGCGCTGGCGAGATTTTCGGGTATTTTGGATTTTCTGAAAAGAGTTTTTTGCCCGGTTTCTGCCTAGGTTTTTTGCCCGATCTGACCCAAACCGGTGCAGAAAGATTCTCTGGAGTCTGACTGCCAACAGTGATCGTGAAAAAAGTCGGAATTTCCATTCGCGTTGGCGACCGGACGCCAAAACGTTGGGAGTTGGCGAGGCGGGCTTTACTTAAATGGCTATCACTCTCCAACGGACTGAGACAATTACACCCAACTCGGTACACCTGTGTACGGGCTCAGCCTGTGGTCACGTGAAAAGGGATGCGGCGACTGGCCACTTGGTGGCGCTGTAAACAGAAAAAACAACAACATGAATTCCGTGATGTTTCACACATAAACAAGGTATTCATACCACATGATAGACCTCCTCATTACGAACAACTTTGCCTCCAGGACAACTGCTGTGAATCAAATCGTTTGTTAAATATTGGAGATTATTTGAAGAAGAATAAAACAAATCCATTTAAACAAAAAAGAAAAAACCTCCTTTCACAGAGGTTGTTTTATATCTCCCGATCAACCACTGCAGTTAAAATTATCTGGACTTCCTAGGTCATCAACTATCAGAAGAAGAAGAAGAAAAACATAAGTGGAACTTTAACAATCTGCTCTTTTAACCAGTGTGTCCAGGGGAGAGCGCGAACGCAGTCCCCCACTACCATAAATTATGCAGTCAAGATTCCCACATTTTGGGAATTCGCAGGGGTCAGCACAACCGGAGTGCAATGGCCGAGCCTCGTCCTGGGTGAACCACCTTCCTGATCATGGTGTCTCCCCTGCCAGGTAAGTATGAATTCCCAGGCCTTCAGTCAGAACCACCCTGTCCCTCTTCGCAATCCTCACCAACGGTTTGACAATCAAACACACACACACACACACACACACACCCCTGATTCAACTCATCAGCTCGTTAGTAAAGACTCCAAGAGATAAGAGAGACATCAAAAATGTGCAGTGACGGGCTTTTTTGTTGTTTTTTCATGCTCCGGCTCCTTGAGCCAAAAATCTATTTAATACGCAGTCCCCGGATAGTGGACGAATCAGATATTAAACGGATAGGAACAGAGTTTTTTTTTTTACACCACGATTACACACTACTTCCATTAACACCTGCTGCCACATAACACCAAAACATTTCTTTCATTGAACACTTTAGGGGGGTGCACCGTTCCCAGAAGTACTGCAATACCGGGTCGATGCGTGGAGTGGACGGAGCAAGCCCCTATTCCATCTCCCAGCTCCAAAAAGCAATTTAATATATGGTGCCCGGGTAGGGCACGTATCAGATATTAAACTGATAAGAACAGATTTTTTTTTCTTTCGAAAAGTTTTATTGTCACAGTTTTCACAGTTTTCACAACATACAACTTACAAAGACATTAAAAAGAAATTAAAAACACAGTGGAATCATTTAAAAAAAAAAAAAAAAAAAAATGTGTGTATGCATGTTTGTTTTGTTTTAAAAGTCCTTTTGATTGTGTTTTGTTTGTTCAGTCCATGTCTGTTTTTCAAGAGTCTTTGTGGATGTGTTGTTGTTAAAAAGTATTCAGAAACATCTTTAGAGGATAAAACTAAATCATAGCATAAATAAATATATATAAATATATTTAGAATAAATAAAATGCTAAAAAGGAAGTCATCTCTTGTGCAGGACCGGGGTGAGTCCCTATCAAGATATTCCATCACTCCTCTCTCCGGAACAGGCAACCGGCCCAGCGCTTCTAGCGCCCAGCGGAGGTCCCCTCCCTCCGGCCCGCTGGGCCGCTGTTCCCGTAGCCGGCGTTGGTGAGGGTGCATCTACGGGCGGCCAGGTACGGTGGTGGCCGGGACCTCTCCGTGCGACCGCAGCCCCCTCATCCGAATGACGCCGTCCGGTGGCTCCTGCAGCGTTGATCTAACTAATTGCTCGCACGCGTGGAGGGGCACCGTAACGCGTTTCCCCACCAGCAGGTTTCTGGTGGTCCAGATGGCATCCTTGATGTGGTTGAGGGTGAGCCAGAGCGAGGTGTATTGTGTTGATGTCATGTCCTTCAAGCCCTGACCCACCCCCAGGATGGCGAGCTTGTAGTCCATCTGGACCCCACCCGCTGGCAGGCTCGGGAAAACCAGGGGGCTGGTCCTGGCCCACAGGTCCCGCGCAGCACGGCACTCCCAGAGCAGATGCCGCACGGTCTCCGGGGAATTACACCCGGACCGTGGGCAGGTTGAGTCTTTGGCCATGCCTCTGGAGTGCATGACCGTCCTGACCGGGAGGATCTCATGGGCCACCATCCACGCTAGGTCCTTATGCCTGTTCCGGAGAGCAGGGTGGGCAGCGTTCTTCCAAGTTTGCTTGGCCTCACCCAAGGTGAGGCCTGGAATTGGACTCACTGATTCCCGGTCCTGCACAAGAGAGACAAGAGCCTTGTGGTTAGTTAGAACTTTGACCTCTAGATCCTCAAAAAAAGTGCTTCTTTAAAAACTTCTTGATAAAACTGTATTCTTTTGGCAGGTTAAAAGACACAGGGGTTGTCAAGTCAACTGGTAAAATTTTTAAAAATCTTAAGTAGGACCCCATCCAAAATCGTACGAAAGGTGCCGTCTTGTTTTCTTTGGATGGGGTCAAGGCATATCTGATGTGAAGGGCGGTGAAAGTGCTGCCTAAAAACAGGTGGGGTTCTGGGAGGCCTTTTCCGCCGTTTTCTGGTCTCCTCTTGACCACCTCCCTCTTTACTCTTTCCCACTTGGACCCCCACAGAAAGTAAAACACCGCCCTCTCTAGGTTCCTCAGGAATTTCCTAGGTGGGATAAAAACAGAACAGACAAGTGACATTAGAGGTAAAATGATGGCTTTAAAAATTAAAACTTTACCTTCCAAAGTCATCTGTCGTAGTCCCCAGAACCCCAGTCTTTTCCTAACTTTCCCTAGCAAGTCCGTCCAGTTTTCACGTCCACCCCCTTCCTTGTCAAATTTAACTTCTAAAATCTTAAAATCGGTGTCCTTAAAAACTACATCAAGTCCGTCTGTGTCTGTCTCGTCCTGTTAAGGTTTGTCTTGCTTCTGTTAAGTTTAGCGCCCGAGGCCCGACCGTACCAGTCAGTCAAGTCCATTGCTCTTCGTATGGATAAAATGTCCGTGGCTAAAAGAGTGATGTCGTCCATATATAAAACACACGTTGCTGTCAGTCCGCCGGTCCCAGGTACGTCTAGTCCTTTTATCCATGTATCCCTTCTCAAGATCTGTGCCAGTGGCTCAATGCAAGCCACATACAGAAGGGGAGATAAAGGACACCCCTGACGGACACCGTTGTGGATATTTACAGCTTTGGAAAGATGCCCATTTACAAGAATTTTGCTGCCTAAGCCCTCATACAGCAGCCCCACCCAAGCTATAAACCTCTCTGGAAAGCCCATTTTTTGCAGTACCTGAAAGAGGTACTGGTGCGAGACCCGGTCAAAAGCTTTTTCGAAATCTAAATTTAGGGCTACAAGCCGAATGTTTCTGTCTCTCGCATAACAGATGGCATCTCTAATCAGAACTAGGCTGTCTGTTATCTTTCTTCTGGGCACAGCGCAAGCTTGATCCGGGTGGATTACGTCCTCTAAAACGGTCGACATACGTGTAGCTAAAACTTTACTAAAAAGTTTGCAATCAAAATTTAAAAGCGTAATAGGTCTCCAATTTTTTAAGTCAGTCCGGTCACCTTTTTTGTAAAGTAAGGAAACTATCCCTGTTCTAAAACTGTCCGGAAGTCTGTCAAGGGTCTCAAAGTCTTTAAAAATATTCAATAGTTCGTGAGCTAAAATGTCCCAAAAGGTAAGATAAAACTCCAGGGGGAGTCCATCTGCCCCTGGGGATTTACCCCTCTTAAAACCTTTAAGTGCTTTTTGTGTTTCTAAAATGGTAAAATCTTGGATTAAAAGCTCATTTGGACTATTTACTGTCTTGACTAAAAAATGTAAAACTTCCTTTAGAGCGGTTTCATGTACTTCTTTTGGACTATATAACTCCTGGTAAAAATGCTCAACCCCTTTTAAAATTTCCTCTGTTGTTTTAACATCCCTCTCTTCTACTTTTACACTGGTCATAGCCCCTCCCCTTGTTAATATCTTTTAAAAAAAATACCTAGTACATTTTTCACCTTCTTCTATATCTCTCTCTTTACTTCTTAAAATAACCCCTTTACTTTGGAAACTGGATAAAACTGACATTTCTTTTTTGACCTCTTTCATTTCATCGTTAAAATCAAAACCATTATTAAAAAGATTAAAATATCTTTGTAGACTCTTTTGCAGCCCCATTATGTGTCTCTTTTCCCTGTTCTTCTTGTCCCTTCCTACTTTCATGAAATACTGTCTTGTCCGGTCCTTTACCATCTCCCACCACTGTGCACGTGTATCGTAAAAGTCTTGGAGGGTCTGCCATTGGCTGAACTGCTCCCTATATTCCTTTACTACATCTTTACTACATCCTCGTCTTCTAAAAGGGAGCAGTTCAGCTTCCACAGCCCTCCCCCTACCGTCACACCTGTAGGCAGTGAAAGGGTGGAAGACAGCATTAAGTGGTCAGAAAAGAAGAGGGGGGTCACTGTAGCATCGGTTGGCGGGCAGTCTCTTGTCAAAATATAGTCGATGCGAGAGGCTCTGGAGCCATCACTACTGAACCAAGTGTAGCCCTCCTCTCTTTGATGCACATTTTTAAAACAGTCGACTAATTTAAAATCTCTCACTAAGCCCTGCAATAAAACCGTTGTCTTATCGACTTTAAAATCCTCTCCTACCCTCTTCCTATCTTTTTTGGATAAAACACAGTTAAAATCCCCTGCCACCACTAGGGGAGCCCTACCTAACATATGGGGCTGCAAGTCTTCTAAAAGCTCATACCTTTCATTTTTTCCTGTAAAACCATACACATTAAGAACATTTAAATCTCTACCTAAAAAGTTCAGATTTGCTAAAAGAGCCCGCCCTTCCCTCACCACTGTGCTGCCCTTCACCAAGATATGTGGATTTTTTATTAGAATAGCAACACCGTCATTTTTATTTTGGTTTGATCCACTCCATATGGAGGGACCAGATGCCCATAGCTCCTCCATCTTGGTGTACCTGGTTAAAAAGGGCAAAGCACACTCTTGTATTAAAAACAAATCTGATTTACAAGTATTTAAAAAGGATAAAATGCTCTGTGCTCGTATAGTGGACCTCACACTTCTTACATTGATGGTTGAGATAGTGAGGGCCATTAGCAGTAAGGTTAAAAAGGTATGAGACATTTAAAACAGAAGATATTAAAAGACTACAAAAAAATTATTAAAATCATGTGATCTCTTGTTGCAATTGCCTTTCCCTCCTCCCAGATGGACTGGGGTCAGGAAGGCTAATGCTTACCACATCTGGGGCTACAGAGGAAACCTCTTGTAGCTCTTTCGGCGATGATGTTCTTAGCTTTATGTGCAAAAAGGATACCTCATTTGGGGATTCTAGGGGCCACATACGTTCCGGATCCTCCAAGTTGGAACTATCCGAACGATGTGCTGCCCTAGCCTTTTTCTCCTCTGTGTCAAACAGAGGAGATCCCGCAGGCCTTTTTTGCACCTGAGCATTTGGGAATAAAAGGTCAATTTCACTCCCACTGGTTTCTAAAAACACTTCCGGAACCGTTTCTAAAGAAGAAACTGTTTCTTCATCTGTCTCCTCTCCTTCCCTGTCTTTCTCATTGGTGGTGACTTTCAGTTCAGTGGTTATTTCAGTTTGAATATTTGACTCTGCCCCTATGGCCGCCCCACTTCCTCCCTCTAGCCCAATCCCTGAGGCTGGCAGGGGGTTTGAAATTCCCGCCAAAACCTCAGGGACCGCCTCCTCCTTCCTTTGTTCCCTTGTTTGGTGTGCTTGTGGGGCGGCCATTTTGAGCTTGTTGGCAAAACTTTTAGGGCAATCTCTGTAGAGATGGGTTGATTCTCCACAAAGATTGCACCGCCTGCCATTGGTACATTTTTCAAAACTGTGACCAATTTCTTTACACTTCCCACATACTAATTCTTGGCATGCCTCGGCAAGATGCCCAACTCTTCCACATTTCCTACACAACTTGGGCATCCCTTGATAGTGTATGTAGCCTCTGTTTTCTCCCAGCACAATCATGGAAGGCAGATGTTTCAGGCCTTGGTAGCCCCCAGCATCTTCCCATTGTTTGATGGGAATCCGCCAGGAGCAATTCCAAATGCTATCCTCATCTAGCACTTTGACAGGCTGACTTCTAACAGTGCAAAATCTACCCAGCCAGACACAAATATCATCTCCAGTCACTGTTTCATTGAACATCCTGACAATCACAGTTTTAAGTGTGTTATCAGAAAGTTTCTCCACAGTGAACATGGAGAACTGGGCCTTCACAGTTTCAAACCTTTGCCAAAAGTCATTAAGAAGGGAAGCAGCCTTAAAGCTCAAATCAAATCCCTTGTTTAGGGGCAGAGTCATCAAACAAGTGTAGGTCATCAGGCTTAAAATGTAAGGTCTTTTGGATCAGCTTCCTGGAAAAGTCCATGCGGGACATACCCAGAAGCTTCCCCTCAACCTCTCTGAATGTAAAACGCACGCTGTGGTGCCTCCGTACGCCGGCACGGGCAGCCGACATGATGGAGGCACCGACAGCCTAAAACTTTAAAATACCAATAAAAGTTTAAATAAATAAATAGATAAATAAATAAATAGATAAAACAGGTCTTACCTTAAAACTGAAACGGAGTAAAATCAGCTGGGTCAATCTACCTCTCAAGAGATGTGTGGCTCGGGATACCGGGAGATCTCGAGCCAAGAACCTCCAAGAGGCGATCGCAGTCTCAACCGTCTGACCAGATACTTGATCTTAGCTAAAAGGCCGAGCGATCTGATAAGAACAGATTTTTTTATTTATTTATATTTTTTATTGTGCCATTTCATTCATTTACACGTCATTTCATTATTATTATTTTTTTCCAGGATGTTCACATGCTCATTTTGTTTTTCCAAGCAACAGTAAAAACAATTATGTGTTCATATATAAATATGTACGTAAAAAATGAATAAATATGGTAGACAAGAAAAATAGAATAAATAAACAAATAAAATAATAAAAACAGACTTTAAAAGCTCTCTCTTCCGTTGTGCAGGGGCGGGTATGTCCTTATAACCGTTTTAAAACCTCCACTCAGCTCTTCGGAACCAGTCCCAGAGGCCCAGCCCTTCTGGGCTCGGAGGAGATCCTCTTTAACCGTGGCACCGCTGCTCCGCCTAGGGTGTTGGGGGGCATCTGCGGGCAGTCAGGGCTCGTGGCTGTGGGGACCTTTTCCTGTGAAGCTCTGACCCCCACCTCCGAATGGCGACATGCGGTGTAGCCCTGCAGCCTTGATTTGGCCAGCTGGATAATGGCGTGGAGGGGCACCTGCATGCGCTTCCCTACCAGTAGGTTTCTGGAGGTCCAAATGGCGTCTTTTATGCAGAGGATGGTGAGCCAGATCCTAGGTGGTGTATTTGCTCGGATGTCCTCTTGGCTCACCTCTCCTCTCCCCATAGGGTAGTCTGGGACCCCCCCTACTGGCAGGTACGGGAATTGCAGGGGGCCAGCTGTCGCCCACAGGTCCCTCACAGCGCTGCACTCCCAGAGGGCGTGCCTCACGGTCTCGGGCGCGCCACACCCGGTCCGCGGGCAGATGGGATTCTTGGACATGCCTCGGGAGTGCATCACGGCCCTGACCGGGAGGATCTCATGGGCAACCATCCAAGCCAGGTCCCGGTGTCGGTTCTGAAGAGCTGAGTGGGACACATTTCGCCAAACCTTTTGGGCTTCACATAGAGTGAGCCCGCGAACTGGACACACTTGTTCCCGTTCCTGCACAAGGGAGAGGATAGAGCGACAATTAGTCAAAACAGTCACACTTTCTTTTACCAAATTAAAATTCTTTAAAAACTTCTTTATGTGGGTGTATGCTGGGGGTTGGTCGAAGGTAACTGGCATTGTCAAATCTGTCTTTAATAATTTGTGGGTTCTTAAAAAGGACCCCATCCAAAACCGGGCCATGGCTGCTGTTTTTTCTTATTTGGATGGGGTCAGGGCATATTTTATATGTTGTGCAGTGTAAAAAGCTCCTAAAAACAAATAGAGGTCCGGAACACCTTTTCCTCCATTTCGTGGTGCTTTCTTCATAGTGGTTCTTTTCAGTCTCTCCCACTTAGACCCCCACAAAAAATAGAACATGGCCAATCCAGGGATACAAGAAAGAATCTGGGGGGGGGGGGAGAAAACAGAGCACAACAGTAAAAACAATGGTAAAATAACAGCTTTAATGATTAAAACCTTTCCTTCAAAAGTCAACTGTCTCTGTCCCCAAAAACCCAATTTTTTCTTTGCTTTACCCATCACGTCATGCCAATTTCCACTCCCTCCCCGTCTCTGTCAAATTTAATGCCCAGTATTTATAAGTCAGTCTTTATTATAGTACAGTTGAGGCCGGCAAGCTCGTTGGGTTTCCAGGGGCCGTAAAACTGTGTCTGTGTTTTGTCTCTGTTAAGTCTTGCTCCCGACGCTTTCCCAAACCAGTCTGTCAAGTCCATAGTCCTCTGTATTGATAAAACGTCCGTGCATAAAAGATTGATATCATCCATGTATAAAACAGTCTTTGCAGTCAGTCCTCCAGTCCCAGGTATAGTCAGTCCATTGATCCATCTATCCCTTCTCAAAACCTGTGCTAGGGGTTCAATGCAAGCCACATACAGGAGAGGAGATAATGGGCAGCCCTGACGGACACCACTGCGTATGTCTATCGCTTTTGAAAGATTCCCGTTAACTAGGATTTTGCTGGTTATGTCTTTATACAGCAGTCCCACCCAAACTAAGAATCTCCTAGGAAGCCCCATTTTTGCCAAAACTTGAAATAAGTAATGGTGCGAGACTCGGTCGAATGCTTTTTCAAAGTCTAAATTTAAAACTATCAGCCGAATGTTTCTGTCTCTCGCATAACAGATGGCGTCTCTTATCAGAATGAGGCTGTCCGTGATCTTCCTCACAGGGACAGCACAGGCTTGATCCGGGTGGATCAGGTCTCCTAAAACGGTTGACAGGCGTGTTGTTAAAAGTTTGCTAAAAAGTTTACAATCAAAATTTAAAAGAGTTATAGGACGCCAGTTTTTTATGTCAGTCTTGTCATCTTTTTTGTAAAGTAAAGTCATTAAACCCGTCCTAAAACTGTCAGGGAGTTGGTCAGTCTTGTCTAGGTCATTAAAAACAGTCAGCAGGTCTTGTCTTAAAATGTCCCAAAAGGTCAAATAAAATTCTAGAGGAAGTCCATCAACTCCAGGAGTTTTTCCTTTTTTGAATTTCTTAATACTTTTATCCATCTCAGAGAGATTAAAATCATTTGTCATGGCAATATCATCTTTAATTGTTTTCTCGATGCTTGTTAAAATTTCGCTTAAAACACTATCATCACTTACCTTTCCTTCATACAGTTCCTCATAAAAGCTTTCTACCACTGATATTATATCCTTTGTGTCTGTCATTGTTTCTCCTTCTTTATTTCTCAGTTTGACTATTGCTCCACCTCTGTCAATGATTTTCTTGAAAAAGTATCTAGTGCATTTTTCGCCTTCCTCGATTTCTCTCTCTTTGCTCCTAAAAATAATGCCTCTGCTTTTGACCTCAGCCAGTTCCGACATCTCTTTTTTAACCTCTTTGATTTCTTCATTAAAATCAAAGCCTATGTTTAAAAGGTTAAAATACCGTTGTAGCCTTTTCTGCAACCCCACCATCTTTTTATTTTCCTTAGTTTTCTTTCTTTTTCCTGCCCATCTAAAAAAAAGTCTTGGTCTTTTCCTTCACCATCTCCCACCACTGTGCTCTTGAATCAAAAAAGTCTTGAAGGGTCTGCCATTCCCTAAACTGCTCCCTATATTCATTTGTTACTTCTTTGTCTTGTAATAGGGAGCAGTTTAGCTTCCACAGACCCTTCCCTATCGTCACACCTGGGGGCAGTGTAAGAGTGCATGACAGCATAGCGTGGTCAGAAAAGAAACCAGGGGAGATTCTAGCATCTCTCGGAGGGCACTCTCTGGTAAAAACATTATCTATTCGAGAAGCTTTGGTGCCATCACTACTGAACCAAGTGTGACCCTCCGCTTTTGGATGCATCATCTTAAAACAGTCCGTTAATCTAAAATCTTTCAATATATCCTGTAGTAGATGTGTCTTTTTATCTGTTTTAAAATCTTCCCCCGCTCCTCTCCTATCTCCTTTTCCTAAAATGCAATTAAAATCCCCAGCTAAAACTACAGGGTTTCTCCCTAAAAGGTGGGGTTGCATATCTTCTAAAAGGCTGTATCTGTCATTCTTTTCTGTGTTCCCATAAAAGTTTAGTACGTTAAAATCTCTCCCTAAAAAGGTCATATTGGCTAAAAGGGCCCATCCGTCTCTTAATATTGTGCTCCCCTTCACCAGTATCTGTGTGTTTTTTATCAGGATGGCTACTCCGTCTGACTTGTTTTGATTTGAGCCACTCCATATATAGGGTCCTTGCAGCTATTTATCCTCCCACTTCTTGTAGTTTTTTAAAAAGGGTAGGGCACATTCCTGTAATAAAAACACATCAGAGGGTTTTGTACTTAAAACGTTTAAAACTGTTTGTGCTCTTGTTAGTGACCTCACACTTCTCACGTTTAGGGTTGAGATGGTGATGGTCATGAGCATTAAAAGGAGTATAAAAGAAGACAGATACAACATTTAAAATTTTAAAACCATACTATCCATTAAAAAACATTTGTTCTTGTAAAACCAACTCTTCCTGCATCCCCGTTGAAGGGGAGGCAGCGGAGTGAGTTGGTTTTCCTTCTGAATCACAGGGTGAGCTCCTCGGTGTGGATGATTTAAGCTCAATCGCTAGGAAAGAAATCTCATTTGCTGTATGACTTGGGAATAATCTATTTAAGTCGTCTGACGAGGAGGAGTCAGAGAATCGTCCCATTTTATCTTTGTCTATTTCTTTCCAGAGAGGGGAGTGTGCCACTCTCTTTTTATTCATTGATTGAGCACAGGGGAGATGGTCACTTGATTGACTTTTTGTTTGTATCTCATCTGTGTTCTCCCCTGCATTTTTGCTTACCTCTTTATTGTCTTCACCTGTTCCAATTTGAATTTCCTCGCTCTGTTGTACTTCACTCCTTAGCTCCGCCCCTTCATTACCTCTACCATCTGTTCTCTCTTCAGCACTCACCAGATTTGGCGCGAGATTTGAATTTGTTTGCTCCGCCCCCTCGTTATCTCTTTGTCTGCTTTCCTCGACCGCCATTTTGTGTGCTTTAACTTTGTTAGCAAAAGACTTTGGACAATCTCTGTAGAGATGAGAGGAGTCTCCACAGAGGTTGCAACTTCTGCCATTGGGACCCTCTTCAAAAGTGTGGCCAATTTCTCTGCATTTCCTACAAAACACTTTCTCACACGCCTCTACCAGGTGCCCAAACTCTCCACACTTACGGCACAGCTTGGGCATCCCCTGGTAGTGGATGTAGCCTCTGTTTTCACCAAGAACTATCATTGATGGCAGATGTCTTAGGCCCTGGTACCCCTGGGGATCTTCCCACTGTTTGATTGGGATCCTCCAGGAACAGTTCCAGATACCATCCTCATCCACCACCTTCATAGCCTGGCTCTTTACAGTGCAGAATCTACCCAGCCATACACAAATGTCTTCTCCAGTCACAGTCTCATTGAACATCCTAACAATCACCACCTTATGTGTGTTGTCAGTCAGCTTCTCAACTTTAAACATGGAGAATTGGGTCTTTACATTCTCAAATCGGTTCCAAAATTCTGCTAGTAATGCTGCATTTCTAAAACTAACGTCAAAGCCTTTCTTAAAAGGCAGGGAAAAAATACAATTCAAGTCTCCGGGGCGGCAATTTAGCGCTTTCTGTACGTACTTCCGTGAAAAATCTAGTCTGGACATTTCAACCGTCTTAACATTATCTAAAAGGCTAAAACGCACGCTGTGGTGCCTCCGCATGCCGGCACGAGCAGCCGACATGATGGAGGCACCGACAGCCAAGAGCTTTAAAAACTATACAATAAATAAATGAATAAATATAATAAATAGGTAGTAAAATGATAAAAAAAGGGCTTACCTTACAATCTGTATAATACAAAGCAGCAGCAAACAATATACCTCCTGAAAGTTTGGGGCCTGCGACACAAAAGTCTCGAGCCAAGAAAACCTCCAAAAGGCGATCGCAACTCCACCTGACGACCAGATACTTGATCTTAGCCAAAAGGCCGAGAAGCGATGACACAATGACGCAGAGGCGGGGGAGCCGGCAAAAGCCACGCCCACCTGGGCCGCGGCGAGAGGGTCTAAGGTCGCCAACAAACAAGCTCAGCTCAGATTGGTTGTCACACCGAAAATGGATCACAACAGAGTGCACAACATTCTGCCCTAAAAGTGAGCGGGCAGACCAAAGCGTACGTCGTAGAGACTTTAAACTCGGACGGATGGTAGTACCCGCCCGGTCTACAACATCACCAAGGCTCGCCCCGATCGGCCCCAGGGTGGCGCTGTAGCGATGGTACGATGGTAAAAGTACGAAATGGCTCGTAAATCCTCGACCGTCCGTCGCAGACCCAAGTGTCTTACATCACCGGAATCCTTGGCTCGGGCCGAACAAGACGCATGCCTCGGATTGGATAGTTGCGCCGCGAGATTTTCGGGTATTTTGGATTTTCTGAAAAACCTAGTTTTGCACACTAGTCCTAGGTTTTTTGCCCGATCTGACCCAAACGGGTGCAGAAAGATTCGCTGGAGTCTGACTGCCAACAGTGATCGTGAAAAAAGTCGGAATTACCATTCGCGTTGGCGACCGGACGCCAAAACGTTGGGAGTTGGCGAGGCGGGCTTTACTTAAATGGCTATAACTCTCCAACGGAATGAGACAATTACACCCAACTCGGTACACCTGTATACGGGCTCAGCCTGTGGTCACGTGAAAAGGGATGCGGCGACTGGCCACTTGGTGGCGCTGTAAACAGAAAAAACAACAGCATGAATACGGCCATAGACGGCTGTATATCACGTGATGTTTCACACATGCACAAGGTATTCATACCACATGATAGACCTCCTCATTACGAACAACTTTGCCTCCAGGACAACTGCTGTGAATCAAATCGTTTGTTAAATATTGGAGATTATTTGAGGAAGAATAAAACAAATCCATTTAAACAAAAAAGAAAAAACCTCCTTTCACAGAGGTTGTTTTATATCTCCCGATCAACCACTGCAGTTAAAATTATCTGGACTTCCTAGGTCATCAACTATCAGAAGAAGAAGAAAAACATAAGTGGAACTTTAACAATCTGCTCTTTTAACCAGTGTGTCCAGGGGAGAGCGCGAATGCAGTCCCCCACTACCATAAATTATGCAGTCGAGATTCCCACATTTGGGGAATTCGCAGGGGTCGGCACAACCGGAGTGCAATGGCCGAGCCTCGCCCTGGGTGAACCACCTTCCTGATCATGGTGTCTCCCCTGCCAGGTAAGTATGAATTCCCAGGCCTTCAGTCAGAAGCACCCTGTCCCTCTTTGCAATCCTCACCAACGGTTTGACAATCAAACACACACACACACAAACTCATCAGCTCGTTAGTAAAGACTCCAAGAGATAAGAGAGACATCAAAAATGTGCAGTGACGGGCTTTTTTGTTGTTTTTTCATGCTCCGGCCCCGTGAGCCAAAAATCTATTTAATACGCAGTCCCCGGATAGTGGACGAATGAGATATTAAACGGATAGGAACAGAGTTTGTTTTTTTTACACCACGATTCTACCTTTACTAGTATAGTATATGATCACCTACAACAGCAATACACGACAATACACACTACTTCCATTAACACCTGCTGCCACATAACACCAAAACATTTCTTTCATTGAACACTTTAGGGGGGTGCACCGTTCCCAGAAGTACTGCAATACCGGGTCGATGCGTGGAGTGGACGGAGCAAGCCCCTATTCCATCTCCCAGCTCCAAAAAGCAATTTAATATTTGGTGCCCGGGTAGGGCACGTATCAGATATTAAACTGATAAGAACAGATTTTTTTCTTTCGAAAAAAGTTTATTGTCACAGTTTTTCCATTATTTCCATTTCCACATTTTTTTTTCCTTTCTTAAAAATCACATATTTTAAAACAAAAATTACACATTTAACATTTAAAAATCAGTTTTGTGTGGTGTGTAGTTTAAAAGTCCATGTATGTTGATATTTGTTGTTTAAAAGAAAGTTAATTAACTGTCACCGTCCCACAGGTGGGACGTTTGCCATTATATTTTTAAAACAATAATATCTTAGTTAAAACCTTAAGTAATATTGACAAACTATATATCATTTGAAAGCTTACAATCTCTAGTTTCCATATTTGGTGATTGATTTTCAAAATAAATTACAGAGCCGTAATTTATCAATTTGCAACAATAATATTTTCATACTCCTAAGGCGTGTTCAGACCTTTATTTTGAAATAGCAATGAACATGAAAAATCATGAAAAAAATTGTAGAAACCTTGTTTGTTTTTTATGCCAAGAGTTCAAAAGATAGCATCCATTCAATTATTTTAGAAAAAAAGGTCTGAAAATGTTTTAAATATAAAGAAAAAAATAATAAATTCACCATTTGTGATGTGGCAGCGTGTTCTTTGTATGTGTTTATTAGAGGTTGAATTCATATCAAAATCTGCCTAACTTTCCCATACTACTTCTGAATAGGATCTCTACTTCATAAATTGTATGAAAATTGTGGAAATAATGGTTCATATCACTCAAAACACATTTGGAAATGGAGGCGCCCTTATATGGGCAGTAATGGAGTCTGGTTGTGACCTAGTGAAAAAGTTTGGTACTGCGCCCAAACAAAATCTTACTGAAAGCTCATTTTTTGAGATATCAACCTAAAATTTGAAACACAACTTGTTCAGATTTTTGGCTTTGATTTTTCTGCAGTTTTAGAGTAGCCCAGGTTTTGAAAATATATATTTTATATAAAATATGAATAATTAATTTGTTTACAGTGTACAATTCCATAAACTCAAACTTCTATAACTTTTTTTCTGTTTCACTTTCTTAATTTATTTCACTTCTACATAAATCTGCCAAATGTCTTCTTTAAAACAAGACCAATCTTACGTCTATATTCCAAAGCATTCTTGAATTACAACCATTTATGTTCGAAATGTGCATTTTCATGTATATTCAAAAAAAGGGGGGTGACACTTAAAGGGTTAAATGGATGAAAATAAATGCAATTAAAACTGTAAAACAAATAAAACATGCCAAATAAAACATCTCTTGTACAGGATCGAGGGTGAGTCCCTATCAAGATTGTCCATTCACTCCAGGTCTCCAGAACAGGCTCCAGGCTCCCCGCTTCCGGTGCCCAGCGGAGATCCCCTCTCCTCCGGCCCGCTGTTCCCGTAGCCGGTGTGGTGAGGGTGCATCTATGGGCGGCCAGGGTCGGTGGCGGCCGGGACCTTCCCCGTGTGGCCCAGCCCCCCCATCCGAATGACGACGTCCGGCGCCTCCTGCAGCGTTGATTTTACCAGTTGCTCGCACGCGTGGAGGGGCACCGTAACACGTTTCCCCACCAGCAGGTTTCTGGTGACCCAGATGGCATTCTTGATCACGTTTAGGGTGAGCCAGAGCGAGGAGAACTGGGGTGATGTAAGCTCCTTCAAGCCCTGACCCACCCCCAGGATGGCGAGCTTGTAGTTCACCTGTGGGCCGGTCTTGGCCCACAGGTCCCGCGCAGCGCCGCACTCCCAGAGCAGATGGTAGACGGTCTCCGGGGAACCACACCCGGACCGTGGGCAGGTGGAATTTTTGGCCATGCCTCTGGAGTGCATAACCACCCTGACCGGGAGGATCTCATGAGCCACCATCCACGACAAGTCCTTAAGCCTTTTCTGGAGAGCTGGGTGGGCTGTGTTCCTCCAAACGTCTTTGGCCTCACCTAGTGTGAGGCCTGGAACCGGACTCACCGATTCTCGATCCTGCACAAGAGAGATGAGAGACTTGTGATTAGTTAAAATAGTGGCATCATTTGTTTCTAAAAGATATTTCTTTAAAAATTTCTTAATAAAAAGATGTTCTTTTGACAGATTAAAAGACACTGGGCATTTAAGATCAACTGGTAAAATTTTCAAACATCTTAGGTACGACCCCATCCAGAATCGGGTCATGGCTGCTGTCTTGTGTTCTCTGGATGGGGTCAGGGCGTATTTAATGTGGAGGGCAGTGAAGCGGCTGCCTAAAAACAGGTGGGGGTCTGGGAGCCCTTTTCCGCCATTCTCTCTTTTTTTCTTCACCACTTCTCTTTTGAGTCGCTCCCACTTGGACCCCCACAGGAAATAAAACACTGCCCTCTCCAGGTAGATCAGGAAACTTCGTGGGGGACTTAAAACAGAACAGACAAGTAAAATCAGTGGTAAAATCACGGCTTTAAAAATTAAGATCTTGCCTTCAAACGTCAGATTTCTTAGTCCCAAAAAGCCCAGTCTTTGCCTAACTTTCCCTAACATGTCAGTCCAGTTTCCCTGTCCTCCACCCAATTTTACACCTAAAATTTTCAAATTATTGTCTTTAAAATCCAAATCTAGTCCACCTGTGTCAACGTTCCCCCACGGCCCGAAGAGCTGGGCCTCAGACTTGCTCCTATTGAGCTTGGCGCCTGAGGCCCGACCGTACCAGTCAGTCAAGTCCATTGCTCTTCGTACCGATAAAACGCACTGCGTGAAAAGAGCTGTAATCGGGCATGTAAAACTCCTGAGTACTCCTGTGTACTCCACAAATAAACAGATGTGTACGGGAGTTTGCTGTCCCGTCACACAATCCCGAATACTCCTGGATATGTACCAAGTTTGGGGCACAGCAGGGAGCCACTAGGGCCATCAGTTACCATGGTGAATAATCCCCCGGTCGGGGTCAATGCCAGGGAATATTAGCATTTCACACCTTTGGGACACAAGGCAGTGGCCTCCTTCAATTGGTCAGAGATCTTACGGTCGGGCCAGCAGGATTGGGTGCTGAATGCTTTCCCCCTCCTCTAAACCCTCTAAACCCCTCCTCTAAAACCCTAAACCCCTCCTCTATTGGTCCAGTTTAAGGCCTTATTTGGGTTTATTGTTACTCATTATTAATATTTATTATCATTGGTGTTCATGGTTATAATGTCAAGACAATCAGATAGACAAAGTTGAGTTTGTTATTTTTATTATTTTAAAATGACACTGGGCACATGACATATATATATATATATATACACACAATCAAAATTCTATAAATAAAAAATATGTTAGCATAGAATACACTTTACTATTAGTCATACAATATATAACCCCATCTAATAATTAAGGCCTGTGTATAATATTTAGAAAACAATATAATATACAAATACTTTAGAATATATAAATAGTACAATATATAAATAATACAATATATAAATATAGAGATACCAATGTGGAATTGTATAAAATATATAAATGCAGTATATATAGAAAACTAAATAGAATTATATATAATACAATCTATAAATAATACTATATAAAATAAATACTATATAAAAAACAACAACAGAATATTCAAATTATACTATAGAATAATATTTAGATGCGTAATGCTAAAATAATTCACAGGCCAGCTTCTGTGGTCTCCACCGTGACTCGATCTGCACCAACTCGTGGATGATGAGTTCCTAAGTACTTCTGGTCTCCTTCCAGTCTTTTTTGTAGCACCCCACACAGCGCAGACAAAGGTTTACTACGGGTTAGAGGCCGAACAACCCACACCGTCTTTCCATCCAAGATGGCATCCTCCTCTTCAGACATTTGGTCAACTGTTGCAGTCTTCCAGATAGCTGCCTCTTCCTCTGTCTGGAGAACACCAGTCCTGCTGCTCAGCAGCTGCAAAATGGGAGGGAAAAAACAAATTAAACCACTGAAATTATCAAATGGGTTGGGATGGGAGCCTTTTAGTCTTTTACTGAGATTTATATTTATTTATACTTACTCTTCTTTTTCTTTGTCTCGTGCGAGCAATGATCCTGCTGTCCTCCATCTTCTCTTTGTTCTCATCTTGGGCCATCCTGTAACCCCTTCGAACAGTTTCAAAATATGTCTTGCAGGATGCTAGAGAGAGGGAGATAGTGAGGGGGGAGAATGTGTTTATTTATAACTAACTAGTCTATACAGTTAAATAGTTGTAGTCATGGTATATTCTCTTGTGACTTACCTTTAACAACAGCAGGATCTACGTCCGGTACAGCCATGGAGACGCCATTAAAGAGATAGGTTGTAACCTCGAGGTTGTGGGGGGAGGATAGACTGTGGAGCAGTAATTAAAGAAGGTTGATTAAAAATATAATTTAGAAGAAAGGACTGTTATGAAACAATAGTTTTAAAGATATACCTTGTCTGTGGGTCATATTTGTGTGTGTTGTTTTCCCCATTGTGCAATCTGCGTACAGCTTCCTGTAAAAATCCAACATAGTATGAGAGCTCAATTCAAATACATTAATAAATAAAGCACACAAAGTTAAGCGGACACCGCAAAATGTTTGACTTAAAAAGCTAAAATAAATAAAATAACTTACCGCAACAGATTTATTCCCTGCTCTCTTTAATTTCTTCGAAGCAGGCTCCTCTCTTGCCTCTTTGAGCTCATCGATGTCCGCCTCCATCTTAACCAATCTCTTGTCCATCGTCTCCAGCTTTTCAAATATCCGCTTCAAACTTGCATTCACCATATTCACCAGTCGGTTTTCGTTCGGACTCGGAGTTTGAAAAGCCACGTTGTCCCGGCGTAAAGGAGTAACATCTCTACTCTGCCATCCATAAAACTCCAGCGTTCTTTTGCAAGCCATCTTCGCGTTGTAAATAGGATACGGCGTACCTTTACTAAACTGTATATTTTAGATATCTTTTGTTTTATACATACTGGTAACACCCATCCACAAACAAAATGTGCCGCCTCTAAAGTTTTCAGGTAATGCTATTGGTTACTTTCACTGACACAAAACATAAACTGATTCCGTTGGTTGGAACTGGATGACGTCATTGTATTTCATCCAATTGCACGCTTGGAAAGTAGAAATACGGAAATCAAGCACTGTAGCGAAAAAAACACAGCAACCTCAGTCACTCCTCAGTTTATAAGAAACATCAAACTACCGGATCGATAAAGGGTTTAACAGTGTCTGCTCTGACGGAAATTTAAAAGAAGAAGAAGAACGGACCGGATTGCGAATCCCGATTTATTACAGAAGCGAATCGTAAAAACAAAATCCGTTTGCTTTCAAGCTATGGAGGGAACAAGGAAACGGAAGAGACAGTTTTGTGGTCATTGTAATGATTTTGTTTCACATACGCTTTTTTATTCGCACAAGAAAACATATTTTTTAAATGGAGTTTGGATAAAAGACGCTACCGATAGGCCTACTCTGCGTGTTTCAGAAAGTTTGTTTATCACGCAACCAGAGGACAACGAACATGAACAACAACCGGAAAATGATGTGGACAACACTCTGCAAGGTGTGAATAGGTTGTTTTCAGTAATTATAATTATGCCCAGTTCATTTCTATTTGAAATTTGAAAGCTATACTACCCAGCTGTAGTTTCAGTCATTATTTTACTCTGAACTAAGCCATGTGGAGGCGTAAATGCATATGGTAACCAAGCAACGTTAGCAGACTTGGGACCAGCTGACCACCTACCTCTTAACAAATCATGAATGCATACATGATAAATATATCCAAAGTAACATTACAAGTAATTATTTTTCACTAAAAATCTACTCAAGTAAAAGTACAAATATGTTGCATTCAAACTAAGTTACTTGTGGGATACCGCAAACGTTTGACCAAAGTTACTGGAGAGCATTCTTTATTTGTTACATTTTGTGAGAAATATTGTGTAAAATGGCTCGTTTTTCTGTTATAGAGAACTTTGATTATGAAGATCTCAAGCTTCCCCTGGGTGCCAGGGACTCTTCAGATACTGCCAGTGCTCCACTGTTGCCATCAACTGTGTTTTGTATGCAGCAAGGGGACAAACAGACTGATATACAAGACCAAGAACTGTACGAGGACTGCACTTTGCAAGGTAAGATTGTGCACCTGTCAATAGTCTCAAAGCCTGTAACTTATAACCTACCATAATTCTTTGGAGACTGTTACTGTGCTAAAGCACCCAGAGAAGTCTGTGCTACTTCTTTTGTATTTACAATAGTTTGAATGTATGATTACTCCTGTCCTCCTTAGTGATGATTTTGTTTGTGTGGTTTTCAGAGGTGTCAAAAGTATTCACATTCTTTACTCAAGTAAAAGTATAGATACTAGGGTTTAGAAAAGACTTCTGTAGAAGTTGAAGTATCAACTCAAGCTTTTTTCTAAGTAAAAGTGTAAAAGTACTAGCCTCGTGAGACCATCCTGATCTCGCGAGCTTTCAAGGTTTCACTCGCAGATCAGTCTGGATACTTTCCGTTAAAGAAAATTTGGGAGCAGTTCACCAAACGAACGTCCAATCAGCGTTGGCTTTGAGGCGGGTTGAGGTGTGACGCAACGAGAAGCGCGACAGTTCAGTCTAAAGAACATGTCGGCTTCAGCGGATGAAACTAGCATCAGCGTGGCTATCGAGCAAGTTTTATCGGAATTACAGAGTATTTCTTCACTGAAAGAAGAGCAAAACACTGCTCTGGAGGCTTTTCTCAGAGGAAAAGATACGCTCTGTTAGTACGTCATATGCTTCGTTGATCTGATTGGTTGATTTGGCCCGTCTATCACCAACATAGGCCAATCAGCTAACCAGTATTTTCGCCCCTTACCAAAACTACTTCAACGGAAGGTTTCCAGATGGATATGCGGAGCAAATCCATCTGGCGGAGTCAGGTTATAAAAGTACTGGTTTCAAAAACTACTTAAAGTATAAAAGTAAAATCAATGTAAGGAAAAAAAAATCCATTAAAGACAAAAGCTTAGACCATGCCACAGGGGCATATAGTGCACTACCCCACCTCCTAGAAAAAAACATTTTTCTAAAGGCCATAATGACTATAAAGTTATATTAAAATGTTTATGTTTAACATTTGGGACTACCTGTTATATATGCCCATAGAAAATAAATTTCAGTTTTATTTAAATTTTAGTACAATGCAAATACATTAAAGAACGTGTACTGAGCATTACCATGTGTTTCATGAAGCGGAAGATAGAATCACCTATCACAGATAATCAGTTTAGCGATGTGTGTTCAGGAGGCGGGACTCAGATCTATTATCCGTGTGTATTATTGGTCATTTTTTTGGACGATGACTAGCCGGAATGACAAAAAGCCGAAATGAAAAAGAAGTAACAAGGCTATTTTTAAAATGTAAGAGTAGAAAGAACAGATAATTGCGTGAAAATATAAGTAGAAGTAAAAAGTCAGCTGAAAAAATAATTACTCCAATAAAGTGTAGATACCCAAAATTTCTACTTAAGTAAGGTAACAAAGTATTTGTACTTAGTTACTTGACACTTCTGGTGGTTTTTAAAATGGGTGTTGTGTTTGGGTTACAGATGACAATGATGATGAAGACTTCGAGCTTTTCCTGAGTGCCAGTGACAGTGAGTCTTCAGATGAAGATGGCTACTATGACCAGGCAGACAGTTTCATGGAAGAGGATCAGCTTGAAGAGACTGACATTTTTGGGGAGGAAAATATGGATGCAGATGGGTTCAGGGTCACAGAAGACAGCCCTGAACATTTGATGTTGAAACTGCTTGCATTTATGATTTTGACATGGCAAGCTGTTTTCAAAATATCAGACCGTGCAATTTTTGCACTCTTGCAGTGCATAAGACAATTAATTTGGCTCATGGGACATATTCTGTGTGTGAACACATTCTGTGGGCTGGCTGGAAAGATCCCTAAGACTTTATATTCACTCAGGAAATGGACTTACATCTGCAGAGACAGCTTTAGCCAGTTTGTGGTATGCCCAAAGTGTATGGTAACATACACAATTGAGGAATCATACACCACCTCTAGATCCGGTGCAAAAATCATCAACACTTGTTCTTCTACACCTTTCCACAAACACCCACAAAAGAAATTAAGAAGCAAATGTGGAACTCCTTTGATGAGAAAGCTTATTGGCTCAAGTGGTAAAGAATACCTGTATCCCATCCGTGTCTACTGTTACAAAAAGGTCAGTCAGTCTTTGGAGACTTTGGTGAGAAGGTCTGGATTTTTGGAGAAATGTGAGCAATGGAGACACCGCAGCATTCCTCACTCTGTCATGGGGGATGTATATGATGGGAAAATCTGGCAGGACTTTCAATATGTAAATGGTCAACCATTTCTATCAGAACCTAATAATTTTGCACTGATGATGAATGTTGACTGGTACCAACCCTATAAGCACTCCCCATATTCAGTCGGTGTTATATATCTTGTCGTTTTGAATTTGCCGAGAGAGGAACGCTTCAAAGATGAAAACATGATTTTAGTTGGAGTGATACCAGGACCCAAAGAACCCAAACTCAACATGAATGCATATCTTGAGCCCTTGGTTGATGACCTCCGAGAATTGTGGGAAGGAGTTGTTCTAATGGACTCTTCACCCTTGGGATGCCAGGTTTACAGAGCAGCATTACTCTGCCTCTCATCTGATATTCCAGCTTCCCGCAAGTGTGGTGGTTTTGTTGGCCATGGAGCACTAAGAGGTAAATTCTGATTTATTATGCTATGTTTCACACTATTGCTCAGATTTTTCCTATTGTGTGCAATACATCCAACATTAAAACAATTATTATCTTTTCAGGATGTAACAAGTGTCTGAAGAAATTCACGAAAACATCTTTTGGGGGAAAAACGGACTTCTCCGGATTTGACAGATCAACCTGGACTCTGCGCACCTCTGAGGAACAAAAAAAGATTTGCAAAGATGACAGAGAAGGCTACTACAAAGGCAGCCCAGAACAAACTGGAAGCGCAGTATGGTGCCAGGTGGTCTGAACTGTTCTTCCTGCCATACTATGATGCCATCCGGTTTGTTGTCATTGATCCCATGCACAATTTACTCCTCGGAACTGCTAGACATGTTTTCAAACTCTGGATTGAGTGTGGGGTATTAAGTATCCAGAAGCTTTAAGAACTCCAAAAAAGAATGGACTCTCTCAAGGTGCCACAGGATGTTGGAAGGATTCCTCTCAGAATTGCATCAGGGTTTACAGCAGACCAGTGGAAAAACTGGACAACCATCTATTCATTGTTTTGTTTAAAAGGCTTGATTGAGGATCCAGATTATGATATGTGGTTTGATTTTGTGCAAGCCTGCATTATTATGTGTTCAAGGGTCATCTCACATGATAGGCTTGAAGTAGCTGACTGTTACTTGCAAACATTTTTGTCGAAGTTTGTTGAACTATATGGATCTCTTCATTGCAGACCTAACATGCACTTACATTTACATTTAAAAGAATGCCTGTTAGATTATGGTCCCGTCTATGCCTTTTGGTGTTTCTCATTTGAGCGGTTAAATGGAATGTTGGGACAGTATCATAACAACAACAGAAATATTGAGGTTCAGGTCATGAGAAATTTCCAACAATGTCAACAGCTCCAGATGCCACTGCAAAGCGCCTATGCAACTGAATTCATCAACATCCTGTCTACAAAAGATGTGGGTTCCTTGTCAATCCATGACACCACTGATGTAATGTACATAAAACAGTATTCATGTATGTCATCTGCAACACTTGTTTTTCCAGATGTGGAGATGGTTAAAGCACTACCCCCATTTAAGAATGTAGTATTAACAGATTCAGAGAGACAAGGTTTGTTGTCAATGTACACACAAGTGTATCCTAACAGCTCCGTCTCAAAGGTTGGTCAATTAGCAAAGACATGCTTTAGAGTAAGAAGCCTTGGGGTGACTTTTTATGTAAGAGGCAGGGCTGAAAGGTCAGCGTGTGTATCTGCAAAGTGGTGTGTTTACAATTCAAGTTTTGAAGAGCCTGTCCTTGATCCCACTGCAGAGGTGCGTCCTGGAATAGTGAAACAATTCTTTGTAATTTCTGTGAAAACACAAACTTCCATTATTCAGCATGTAGTGGCAAAAATAATGTGGCTGCACCCTCACCCAGACAGGCATTTCTTTGGAAAGCCTGTGGAAGTTTGGGGTATCAAGGGAATAGAGTCTAACATTGCCTCATCATTCCTCCCTGTTGAGCGCATTACAAGCAGATGTGTTCTCAGTACCACAACTGTGCAGTTAAGTCACACTAGGGAGAGAGTGTCTGTGGTCATTCCAATGTGTACAGTGGTAGAGATTTTAAAAAGTTGTATCTCTGAAGTGACCATTTGTGTGTGAAACATTTTTGTTGTTTACATTGTTTTACATTGTTTATTTTGTAGGTTTTGTATTGTTTGAGTGCATTTTACACTAAATAAATTTGCATAATCCTAATGAGTATTTCTCCTTTGTTATGAAGAGCAGTGGACACCCAGACACAAACTTATTTTCAGGTACTACAGTCTTTGTTGTAGATTGACACAATGTAAAGCACTTATCAGCCAAATTACCTTTCCTGAATAGTAAGGAGGGGGGCAGGGGAATAGGGGCAATCTTGAGCTGCCAGTCCCAAAACAAATTAGCATTTACAAAGCCAAGCCATCAACTAACAGCAGAGGGTCAGACAAGTTCCTGTTTTCGGGCATTTGCAGGCATTTACAGGTACGCATAACAAAGTTCCAAAGATCCATGCTAAAGAGCACATTTAGCGGGCGTATTTATTGCCTGAATTCTCCCGTTTACACCTCTTTTGATGCAGTGACGTCCGTTGCTAAAAGGGTCACGTCGTCCATATATAAAACGCAGGTTGCCGTCAGTCCACTAGTCCCTGGAATGCCTAGTCCTTTAATCCATTTGTCCCTTCTCAAGATTTGTGCCAGTGGCTCTATGCAAGTCACATACAGGAGGGGAGATAAGGGACACCCCTGACGGACGCCGCTGTGGATATTGACAACTTTGGATAAATGCCCGTTAACTACAATTCTGCTGACCAGACTGTTGTACAGCAGTCCCACCCAGGCTATGAACCGCCCTGGAAATCCCATTTTACCCAGAACCTTAAAAAGGAACTGGTGCGAGGTGCGGTCCAATGCTTTTTCAAAGTCTAAATTTAGGACTACTAGCCGAAGGTTTCTGTCTCTCGCATAACAGATGGCATCTCTGATCAGCACCAGGCTGTCCGTGATCTTCCTTCCGGGCACAGCGCATGCTTGATCCAGGTGGATTACGTCCTCTAAAACTGTCGACATGCGTGTGGCTAAAATTTTGCTAAAAAGTTTACAGTCAACGTTTAAAAGAGTAATGGGTCGCCAGTTCCGTAAGTCCGTCTTGTCCCCTTTCTTATGTAGAAGTGAAACTATCCCTATTCTAAAGCTGTCAGGAAGTCTTTCAAGAGTCTCAAATTCTTTAAAAACAGTCAGTAAGTCAAAAGCTAAAATATCCCAAAAAGTCAAATAAAATTCCAGAGGAAGTCCATCTGTGCCAGGGGACTTTCCTCGTTTAAAACTTTTAAGAGCTTTGTGAATTTCTAAAATGTTGAAATCTTGAGATAAAATTGTACATTCGCAATCAACTTTCTTTTCTAAAAACTCTAAAACTTCCCTTAACGTGTCATTGTGAACTTCTTTGGTGTTGTATAGGTTTTCATAAAATACTTCAGTTTCCTTTAAAATTTCTTTTGTGGTGTAAACCTCCCTCCCTCCACTTTTCAAAGCAGTGATTGCCCCACCCAGTGAAATATATTTTTTAAAGAAATACCTGGTACACCTTTCACCGTCCTCAATCTCCCTCTCCCTGCTCCTTAAAATGACACCTTTGCTTTGAATTTCGGATAAAACTGACATTTCTTGCTTTATTTCTTTAATTTCTTCACTAAAATCAAACCCAATATTTAAAAGATTAAAATACCTCTGCAGTCGTTTTTGCAACCCCATCATGCATCTATTTTCTTTTTTCTTTTTCTCTTTTCCTATTTTCTTAAAAAACAGTCTCGTCCTGTCCTTCACCATTTCCCACAACTGTGCCCGTGAGTCATATAAGTCTTGGAGGGTCTGCCATCGGTTGAACTGCTCTCTGTATTCTCTAACAACCTCCTCATCTTCCAACAGAGAGCAGTTCAACTTCCACAGCCCTCCTCCTACTGTCACACCCGAGGGCAGTGAAAGGGTGCAGGATAGCATCATGGGGTCAGAAAAAAAAGGGGGGATAATGTAGCATCGTTTGGCGAGCAGTCCCTTGTAAAAATTTAGTCGATTCGAGAGGCCCTGGTGCCGTCACCACTGAACCAGGTGAAGCCCTCCTCTCTTTGATGCAATGTTTTAAAACAGTCGACTAAGTTAAAATCTCTGACTAAATTTTGCAATAAAACCGATGTTTTGTCAATTTAAAAATCTTCTACCCTCTTCCTATCTTAAGTTAAGTTAAGACACAGTTAAGACACAGTTAAAGACACTTAAGTTAAGACACAGTTAAAATCCCCTGCAACCACGAGGGGAACCCTACCCAGCATGTGGGGTTGCAAGTCTTCTAAAAGCTCATATCTATTATGTTTTTCCGTAAAACCATAAACATTAAGAACGTTAAAATCCTTATCTAAGAAAGTCAAGTTTGCTAAAATTGCTCGCCCGTCCCTCACCACAGTGCTGCCCTTCACCAAGATGTTTGGATTGTTAATTAAAATAGCAACACCGTCATTTTTGTTAAAATTGGACCCACTCCAGATGGAAGGTCCTGGGGTCCAAAGCTCCTCCCACTTCCTGTAATTCGATAAAAACGGCAAGGCACATTCTTGCAATAAAAACACATCTGACTTAAAGGATTTTAAAAGGGATAAAACGCTCTGTGCTCGTAAATTGCTCCTCACACTTCTCACATTTATTGTAGAGATGGTGAGGGCCATGAGCAGTGTAGTTAAAAGAATATGAACTTTTAAAAGAAGACCAATAAAAGACATACAGAGGCATCTTTAAAATTATGTTACATCTTGTTTCTCATGCCCCTCCTTTCTCCCATGGGGACTGGGTTCAGGAGGGCAAGAGCTTGACACCTCCGGAACCACAGAGCTGAACTCTTGCGGCTCTTTTGGTGTCGATGTTCTTAGCTTAAAATGCAGAAAGGAAACTTCATTAGGAGATTCTGAGGGCCACATCCGGTCTAGATCTTTCAGGGAGGAACTATCTAGCCGATGCGTTGCCCTCAATCTTTTCTCCGCCGCTACACACAGGGGAGATCCCGCAGTTCTCTTCTGCACTTGAGCGTTTGGGAGTGAAAAGTCAGTTTCACTCCCACTGGAGGATATACTCGCCAGCATCCATATCACCCTGTAGCCCAAGACTGGTTGCCCACTGAAGCTAAGCAGGGCTAAACCTGGTTAGTACCTGGATGGGAGACATTCTGAGAAAACCAGGTTGCTGCTGGAAGAGGTGTTAGTGAGGCCAGCAGGGGGTGCTCACCCTGTGGTCTGTGTGGGTCCTAACGCCCTAGTATAGTGACGGGGACACTATACTGTCAAAGAGCACCGTCCTTCGGATGAGACGTTAAACCGAGGTCCTGACTCTCTGTGGTCATTAAAAATCCCAGGATGTCTTTCGAAAGAGTAGGGGTGTAACCCCGGCATCCTGGCCAAATTTGCCCAGTGGCCTCTGTCCATCATGGCCTCCTAATAATCCCCATATATATATATACACTGATTGGCTTCATCACTCTGTCTCCTCTCCACCAGTAAGCTGGTGTGTGGTGGGCGTTCTGGCGCAATATGGCTGCCGTCGCATCATCCAAGTGGATGCTGCACATTGGTGGTGGTTTAGGAGATTCCCCCTTCCATGTGAAGCGCTTTGAGTGCCTAGAAAAGCGCTATATAAATGTAATGAATTATTATTATTATTATTATTACTCACCTCCGAGACGGTGTTGAGGGAGGAAACCGTTTCCTCCTCTCCATCTTCGATTTAATTTTTTTTTGTCTTGTCCGGGAGTGGTTCCCTCCCCCTGTTCCTTTTCAATCTGTGACTCCGCCCCTGTGGCCGCCCCACTTCCTATTCCCTGGCCAATCCCTGAGGCTGGCTGGGAATTTGAAATTCCCGCCAAAACCTCAGGGATCGCCTCCTCTTCCCTTTGTTCTTTTGTTTGCTCTGCTTGTGGGGCGGCCATTTTGTTGCCTTTGAGTTTGTTGGCGAAACTTTTTGGGCAATCTCTGTAGAGATGGGATGACTCCCCACAGAGGTTGCACCGCCTGCCATTGGTACACTCTTCAAAATTATGACCAATTTCTCTGCATTTCCCACATATAATTTCCTGGCATGCTTCAGCTAAGTGCCCAAACTTTCCACATTTTCGACATAATTTGGGCATACCCTGGTAATAAATGTAGCCTCTGTTCTCACCCAACACAATCATAGAAGGCAGATGCTTCAGGCCCTGGTAGCCCCCAGTGTCTTCCCATTGTTTAATGGGAATTCGCCAGGAGCATGTCCAGATGCCATCCTCATCTAAAACCTTGACTGGCTGGCTTCGAACTGTGCAAAATCTACCCAGCCAGACACAAATGGCCTCCCCAGTCACGGTCTCATTAAACATTCTAACAATCACAGTTTTAAGTGTGTTGTCAGAGAGCTTTTCGACAGTAAACATGGAGAACTGGGGTTTAGCTGCTTCAAACCTGTGCCAGAAATCATTCAGGTGGGAAACCGCTCTAAAGCTAACATCATAACCTTTGTTCAGGGGCAGAGTCACAATACAATTAAGATCCTCGGTTTTAAAATTTAGAGTCTTTTGGATCAGCTTCCTGGAGAAGTCAAGACGTGACATCCCCAGAAGCTTCCCCTCAACTTCTTTAAGTAAAAAACGCACGCTGTGGTGCCTCCGCACGCCGGCACGGGCAGCCGACATGGTGGAGGCACCAACAGCCTAAAACTTTAAAATACCAATGTAAGACTGGAAAACTGGAAACTGGGTGAAGAGATAGACCACTGGTCTATGAGACAAAGGACCATGGCAAATTAACATTTGAACTCTCACACACACACACACACACACACACACACACACACACTTCTTCCCCGCATCCCCCACTCTCGCAGTGACACATAAAAACTCACATAAGAATATCTATGGTTTGATGTGAAGGATTATCATTGAGTATTATGTTTGGTATCATTTTAAAGGTCTCAGGGTGGCTGGTTCAGATGTCTCATTCCAAATAAGTAAAACAAAAGAAAATAAGGGTTTTAAGAGTTTAGGAATAACTGGCACACAAAAGAATGTGGTCTCTAGGCACTCCCAAAGGTGTAAATTCATGAATGCTAATTTCCAGCAGATGGTAAAACTTCCTACCCCCAGTAGTGGTGGGGGAATACAGTAAATTTCCACTAAACTCTAGTTTTACATATGAAATGAGGTCTGGCTATTTAAGGGAAGGCAGCAAGGGATCGTGGCTTTTTCTGTATTTCAGATAGCCCGTGAGGTTTAGCTCATGTAGTTCTTAAATGTTGGGTTTGCATCTATTTCACTTATCCTAGAGCATTTGATGTTTTGTATTGATGATATTTGAACTGATTATGAAATTGGCATAATACTTTTACCTGACATAATAAATTGTTATATTTGATTATTCCAACAGACTTTGATATTATTTCCATTGGAGTTAAAAGAAACAGTCAAACATTAACGTATACTTAACGATGCACAGATATCATTGAAAAACACTTTCATTTTATGGAGTCAGATGAAACGAGTTAATACATAAGATAAATATGTATTGTATTTAATTAAAAATCCCTTTGCCATTGGAAGAGACGGAACGCGCATGTGACCTTCACCGCTAATTTGAATGCCGCCCTTGGATCGAATTAGACGGACTTACAAATTGGTGACCCCCGGGACGTGATCGCAACTGATGAATTCGCGAGCAACGTCTTTTCCAGCAAATTATGGGGATTTTTAAATCAACATGAGGTTTGAACATCTTCACTTTCTTCTGCCGCTGTGGTAAGTCATTTTTTTCTTCCCTTTTGAGAAGTGTTGAGAAAATGTTGTTTGCATTGTTACGGGTCGAAAAGCCCTTTGTTTAGTCCGGAACTGAAATACGTGAGGACGTGATAAGCGGCAGCGCAGATGAAGAATAAAAACCCTTGTTAATAGATTAAAGATATCCTTGTTTGCCTAAGCAACAAAAAACGAAACCTAAAATCGGAATAACATCTTCCAAATGTTTTTCGTGTAACGTTACTTGATGAGGAGCTGTAAAACAGCCTAGAAGTTTTCAAATCAGCCGCATGTTGGTGGCCATTGTGGTATTGGCTTTGTTGAAACGAACTAGCAACACAGGGAATCGGCAAACAACAGAAAGAAAAATCTAAGTTTGTAAACAGAGAAATCGGAGAACGTGATTTTACAAATAAAAAGGCAGATCGATGCATTGTTTATAAAAAGCCAAATTTGGGAAAACAGGATGATATGATTTACAGGCTAAAATCGGATCTCAAGGCTAAGCTAAATGCTATTGTCCATGCTGCTTAAAAGAAGCTAATGCTAAATGCTAAAGCCATGCTGGATACAAAAAAGCTTAGCTGCTAACCCTTTGTGTGACCGGCCCACCGATGGGCACAAAAGCCACATTGAATGATACTAAACCTAAACTAATCTTGACAAACTCTATATTGCATTTGAAAGCTTCCACTTTAACACAGATGGGATTAAAAGCCATAATGCAATAATTTGTATTTTCAAATTTGGAGTTGTGTTTTAAACATTGTAATGCACTCATAGAACACACTTTGTAGTTGTTTGTGCAACTACATGTGCACATAGGCTATTTGTAAGTTTATTCTTTAAACACAGGATTGCTTTACTGTTTGTGTATTTGGAACACTTAGGTAAAGGCTGTTGATATTGTATTCTAGGCCATGTATTCTGTGTGAACTGAATTAAACGCGTGTGTCTCTATGCTGAATGTGGTTATAATGTGATTCACAATGAATTTGAAAGTCAGAAACCACGAACGCGCCACATCTTTTGCGTCAGTTTAGCGATGGCTAACATCCGGTATCATTTTCAAATGACCTCTGATTTGATGACCGGACCTGGCGAGAGTGTGTCGTGCGGACTTTAGAGAAGGACTGCACAGCGATATAGTTTCTTAATAAAAAAAAAAAAAAAAAAAAAAAAAAAAAAGTAAAGAATGAAAAGAATTATCCTGAAACAAAAAACCTTTTCATATTCAAAACTTTAGAGAACATAGACTTTACATCTCCACTCTATGGGAGCTGTTTCGCATACCAAATTTGTAAATGGTTACGTTTGAATTAATTCTGAATGACATATATCCTTCACAAAAGTAATCCATCCGGCTCCAGGGAGATAAACGAAGGCCTTCTGAGGGTAATCCGTGCGGTTTTGTCGTAAAAATATACATATTTAAAACTTTATAAATGAAAATATCTGACTTCCGGCAACGATCGACGCGCGTCCACGGGTGATGGAAGTCGGCGTACGAGGTAGGACGTAGCGTCGTGACGTAGAACGAACGCGCCCGCGCAGCCAGAGAGCAGAGCAAAACATCACCCGTGAACGTGCGTCGATCGTTGCCGGAAGTCAGATATTTTCATTTATAAAGTTTTAAATATGTATATTTTTACGACAAAACCGCACGGATTACCCTCATAAGGCCTTCGTTTATCCCCCTGGAGCCGGATGGATTACTTCTGTGAAGGATATATGCACATGTTGGGACTTGAAGGAGGTGGACCCCATTGCTTCACATTATATCCACTGAAGGGTCTAAGACATTTTCTAAAATAACTGAAAATGTGTTCGTCTGAAACAAGATTGACATATGCATCTCGAACGGCTTGAGGGTGAGTAATGCATGGTTTAAATATCATTTTTGGCCGAACTATCCCTTTAAGTGTCTGAATGTGACCCACGGGGTCAAGGAGGGACTGTAAGACTGGAAAACTGGAAACTGGGTGAAGAGATAGACCACTGGTCTATGAGACAAAGGACCTTGGCAAATTAACATTTGAACTCTCTCACACACACACACACACACACACACACTTCTTCCCCGCATCCCCCACTCTCGCAGTGACACATAAAAACTCACATAAGAATATCTATGGTTTGATGTGAAGGATTATCATTAAGTATTATGTTTAGTATCATTTTAAAGGTCTCAGGGTGGCTGGTTCAGATGTCTCATTCCAAATAAGTAAAACAAAAGGAAATAAGGGTTTTGAGAGTTTAGGAATAACTGGCACACAAAGGAATGTGGTCTCTAGGCACTCCCAAAAGTGTAAATTCATGAATGCTAATTTCCACTGTTCTTAGCAGATGGTAAAACTTCCTACCCCCAATAGTGGTTTGGGGAATACAGTAAATTTCCACTAAACTCTAGTTTTACATATGAAATGAGGTCTGGCTATTTAATGGAAGGCAGCAAGGGATCGTGGCTTTTTCTGTATTTCAGATAGCCCGTGAGGTTTAGCTCATGTAGTTCTTAAATGTTGGGTTTGCATCTATTTCTCTTATCCTAGAGCATTTGATGTTTTGTATTGATGATATTTGAACTGATTATGAAATTGGCATAATACTTTTACCTGACATAATAAATTGTTATATTTGATTATTCTAACAGACTTTGATATTATTTTCATTGGAGTTAAAAGAAACAGTCAAACATTAACGTATACTTAATGATGCACAGATATCATTGAAAAACACTTTCATTTTATGGAGTCAGATGAAACGAGTTAATACATAAGATAAATATGTATTGTATTTAATTAAAAATCCCTTTGCCATTGGAAGAGACGGAACGCGCATGTGACCTTCACCGCTAATTTGAATGCCGCCCTTGGATCGAATTAGACGGACTTACAATATCTTAGTAAAAACCTAAAGTAATATTGCCAAACTATATATCATTTGAAAGCTTAAAATCTCTAGTTTTCATATTTGGTGGCTGTTATCTAAAATATATTACAGAGGAGCAGAAATTTATCAATTTGCAACAAGAATATTTCATATTCATTAGGAGTATTTAGGCCTTTATTTTGAAATAACAATAAACATGAAAAATCATGAAAGATTGGTAGAAACCTCAGTTTGTTTTCATGCCATGAGTTCAAAAGATAACACCAATTCATTTTATGAGAAAAAAAGGTCTGAAAATGTTTTAAATATAAAGAAAAATGTATGGATTCTCGATTTGTAATGCGGCTGCGAGCTATAACGCTATAACGTAGTCTTTATGCATTTATTAGAGGTTTAATTCAAATCAAATACTGCCAAACCACCCATACTACTTCTGAATAGGATGTCTACTTCATAAATTGTATGAAAATTATGGAAATACATGGTTCAGATCACTCAAAACATATGAAAATGGAGGCGCCCTTATATGGGCAGTAATGGAGTCTGGTGTTCACGTAGTGAAAAAGTTTGGTAATGCGCCCGAATAAAATCTTACTGAAAGCTCATTTTTTGAGATATCAACCTAAAATTTGGAATACAACTTGTTCAGATTTTTGACTTTAATTTTCTTGCAGTTTTAGAGTAAAATATATTTTTTAATATATTTTATATAAAATATTAATCATTATATTTTTACATTACACAATTTCATAAACTCAAACTTATATAACTTTTTTTCTGTTTCATTTTTTACAATTTCTAGACTTTCCTGAATTACAACCATTTAAGTTTGGATAGTGATTTTTATGTCTATGCAAGAAAAAGGGGGGTGACAGTTAACAGGTTAAATAGATTTTTGGCTCACGGAGCCGGAGCATAAAAAAAAAAAAAAAAAAGCCCGTCACTGCACATTTTTGATGTCTCTCTTATCTCTTGGAGTCTTTACTAACGAGCTGATGAGTTGAATCAGGTGTGTGTGTGTGTGTGTGTGTTTGATTGTCAAACCGTTGGTGAGGATTGCGAAGAGGGACAAGGTGCTTCTGACTAAAGGCCTGGGAATTCATACTTACCTGGCAGGGGAGACACCATGATCAGGAAGGTGGTTCACCCAGGGCGAGGCTCGGCCATTGCACTCCGGTTGTGCTGACCCCTGCGAATTCCCCAAATGTGGGAATCTTGACTGCATAATTTATGGTAGTGGGGGACTGCGTTCGCGCTCTCCCCTGGACACACTGGTTAAAAGAGCAGATTGTTAAAGTTCCACTTATGTTTTTCTTCTGATAATTGATGACCTAGGAAGTCCAGATAATTTTATCTGCAGCGGTTGATCGGGAGATATAAAACAACCTCTGTGAAAGGAGGTTTTTTCTTTTTTGTTTAAATGGATTTGTTTTATTCTTCTTTAAATAATCTCCAATATTTAACCCTCTATGGTACGCGGGTGGTTATGATATCAGTGAGAAAAAAATTATTTGTTATGTTTTTCCTGCTTAAAATTGGACACTATAACAATATAAATAAACATTATCATTATTTTTAAATTTATTTATTAATTAAAAGTTTGTTGCCTAAGGGCAACATTGTACCACAATGGACAAATTGAAACATTTGACATTTTCATGAAGAAAAAAATGATAGATTTATTGAAAACATCAATTTATTTAACTAAACACTTGAACAAACACATTTATGAAGTTTTTAATGAATTACACATTTCATATTTAATAAAAAGTAACATTTATTATCCAGCTGTTGCCCTCAGGCAACATTGTACCATCATGGAACGCAAGTACTACAAACCATCATATCAAGTTATCATATCAAAACATTACAATCGGTGTTGTTTCAGGGTAAAACATTAACAATCACCATAACCTTATCCTAATATGAAGGCCAGGCCTGAACAACAGCAAGATCAAACATGTGGAAGACCTCCCAGGCTGACCTAATGACCCGTGTGAGGTCAGGGAGGCCTGACCACCCAGGGGCCCGACGGGAGCACCCCAAAATCCGAGAATCCCAGAAGCAGCGCCACCTTCATCCTGTGTGGCACCACACGCCCCCGTCCCACTCACCCACCATTTGTCCAATTACCCACTGTAGTGGCCAAATGTCCCGTTGACCCCCCTGACCACTCACAAGCCACAAGCCCCGTCCCACGAACCCACTATTTGTCCGATTACCCACTATAGTGGCCAAATGTCCCTTTGACCCCCCTGACCACTCAAAAGCCACACACCCCGTCCCACGAACCCACTATTTGCCCGATTACCCACTATAGTGGCCAAATGTCCCGTCGACCCCCGCTGACCACTCACAAGTCACGACCCCGTCCCACAAACCCACTATTTGCCTGATTACCCACTATAGTGGCGAAATGTCCCGTTGATCCCCGCTGACCACTCACAAGCCACACGCCCCGTCCCACGAACCCACTATTTGCCCGATTACCCACTATAGTGGCCAAATGTCCCGTCGACCCCCGCTGACCACTCACAAGCCACACACCCATCCCACGAAACCACTATTTGCCCGATTACCCACTATAGTGGTCAATAGTGACTGTCGAACCATGCTGAGTTTTCAGATTGTAAAAATCCAGATACATTTAGATAATTCAAACTCTTTTCCTTACAATTAAACTATACTTGTATTCAAACTTAGTATGCCTGGTATGGCCTTATGTGATTCCATTACGGTACAATGTTGCCTCGAGGCAACATGCAGTTTTATGTAATTCCCTATGATACATTTGATGATATATAATGTAATGTTTTTGAAAATACTTCTTTACTAACCAATGAACGTGACTAAGATTTTTTGTAGTTGATTATCTGGACAGAAATTAGTGAAAAATGCCCTTTTCAGTGGAGAAAATATGGAGCCATGTGACATGTGCACGTGTGCTGAAAGAGGGAACACAATGGACCCCTGTGGGTCATGTTACCACTCTTTTGCATTTTCATTGGTTAGTATTTGAGTTCCCCTCCCCTTAGAGAGCATTGACAAATAAAATTGTATTAGTTTTTATTTTAAAAAAGCCAAAATAGACTATGTTGCCTGGAGGCAACACCGTACCATAGAGGGTTAACAGGCGATTTGATTCACAGCAGTTGTCCTGGAGGCAAAGTTGTTCGTAATGAGGAGGTCTATCATGTGGTATGAATACCTTGTGCATGTGTGAAACATCACGTGATATACAGCCGTCTATGGCCGTATTCATGTTGTTGTTTTTTCTGTTTACAGCGCCACCAAGTGGCCAGTCGCCGCATCCCTTTTCACGTGACCACAGGCTGAGCCGTACACAGGTGTACCGAGTTGGGTGTAATTGTCTCATTCCGTTGGAGAGTTATAGCCATTTAAGTAAAGCCCGCCTCGCCAACTCCCAACGTTTTGGCTTCCGGTCGCCAACGCGAATGGAAATTCCGACTTTTTTCACGATCACTGTTGGCAGTCAGACTCCAGAGAATCTTTCTGCACCGTTTTGGGTCAGATCGGGCAAAAAACCTAGGACTAGTGTGCAAAAGTAGGTTTTTCAGAAAATCCAAAATACCCGAAAATCTCGCCAGCGCGACCATCCAATCCGAGGCGTGCGTCTTGTTCGGCCCGAGCCAAGGCTTCCGGTCATGTAAGACACTTGGGTCTGCGACGGACGGTCGAGGAGTTACGAGCCATTTCGTACTTTTGATCGCTGCAGCGCCACCCTAGGGCCGATCGGGGCGAGCCTTGGTGATGTTGTAGACCGGGCGGGTACTACCATCCGTCAGATTTTCAAGTCTCTACGACGTACGATTTGGTCTGCCCGCTCACTTTTAGGGCAGAATGTTAATGATCCAAAATCCCAGGTTGCACTCCAGAGTGTCGTGTTGTGCACTCTGTTGTGATCAATTTTCGGTGTGACAACCAATCTGAGCTGAGCTTGTTTGTTGGCGACCTTAGACCCTCTCGCCGCGGCCCAGGTGGGCGTGGCTTTTGCCGGCTCCCCCGCCTCTGCGTCATTGTGTCATCGCTTCTTGGCCTTTTGGCTAAGATCAAGTGTCTGGTCCTAAGGTAGAGACAGCGATCGCCTCTTGGAGGTTTTTCCGGCTTGGGTCCTTCAGTGACTTGAGCCCCAAACATTGATCCAGCTACTTTTATTCCGGTTCAGTTTTAAGTAGTGCTGGGCAAGTTAACGCGTTATTATCGCGTTAACGCATTTATTAATTAATGCCGCCAATTTTTTTTATCGCGCGTTAACGCAGTTTTTTAAAATTATTATTATTTTGAAAGTCCGTTGCTCACTGGCTCTGAATACACATAGGCCTACAGTCAAACCATGATCACAGGAGGGGTGGGATGTTGGTCAGCCAGCAAATAACCCACCCAAACAAGCAGTGGAGGGGCTTTGGCAGGTTCTCTCAGGTGAACAGAAAGGGAGACAGCGCTCCGCGAGTGAATGACAGGCGCTCTATGGATAGTAACCATGGCAACGGCTTCTGTGCGCTACGCAGCTGTAGCCTTTTTAACTTAAATTAAAATTATGCATAACTTTACCTGATAGGCCTGCGTTAATTTAGCGGGGATCATGCTCTGCCATGTGAATTCCCTCCTGTTGATCTCCTGATAACTATTTAGATTCTGGAAACTAACAAACAGCGAGCCGAGGATCAGTCTCTTTTCCAATGATTTGTGCTGCGCGTCGTGTACAAAAAGTGAGGCAATTCAACTTGAGGCAACGTGCGGGCACGTGAGTGAGGCGAGCATGACCGCAACAGTTTCACAAGAACGCATCCGCTTGTCGCTGCACCTGTGCTCGACCACTTCACTTCACTCTAGGCTGATTTATACTTCTGCGTAAGACCTACGCCGGAGCCTCTACGCTATAGACTACGCGTTGGTTTTCATTTATATATTTGCGTCGTTGTCTGCGTTGACGCGCAATTACACATGCAAGAGGGCGAGTGTGAAACCCGGGGAGCGGTTCTAGCAATCACAGCGCTTGCGGTACGCGTAGAATTGACGTTACATTTTTGGAGAGATGCACATCAGGGTACGCGCGTTACACAGCTACGGCGTGAGTTCGACGCAGAAGTATAAATTGGGCTTTACCTCTGTTTAATGTAATCTTACATGGGAAACCATGGCATGCCATGACCAAACCTAAGCTGCTATCAGAGAAGTAACGTTGGTCGACTTATATCTGTAGTAGTGATCATGACCCTTTGACTACATCGACTGTTTCTGCTGCTCCCTGATACAAGATACCTGTTCAGAAAAAAAAAGAAAAAAAAGAAAACTGGACTCGTTTTAACAAGCTAGATAAAAGGTAATGCCCTGGCAGTGGCAAATAGCTTTGTTTAAATATTTGATTTGATTACATTAATGTTTAAGTTGAGATTTACAAGAAAATTTTTATTGATACTGTGTAAAGGGAATACTGCTGGTATAAAAGCACCTTATTCGTTTAAAGTTTTTGCAAACCACATGTTATTGCACTTTTATAGCAGTACATTTAAATCAAAAGTGCGCAATATACTTTAGAATTCATTATTCAATTTTGCACGTAACAATGCGATTAATCGCGATTAATCGCAAGAAAATCATGCGATTAATCGCGATTAATTTTTTTAATCGTTGCCCAGCACTAGTTTTAAGGTAAGACCTTTTTATCTATTTATTTATTTATTTATTTATTTTTAGTTTTAGGCTGTTGGTGCCTCCACCATGTCGGCTGCCCGTGCCGGCGTGCGGAGGCACCACAGCGTGTGTTTTTTATTCAAAGAAGTTGAGGGGAAGCTGATCCAAAAAACTCTGAATTTTAAACCTGAGGATCTGAATTGTATCGTGACTCTGCCCCTGAACAAAGGATTTGATGTTAGTTTTAGAAGGTTTCCCACCTGAATGATTTCTGGCACAGATTTGAAGTAGCTAAATCCCAGCTGTCCATGTTTACTGTTGAAAAACTCTCTGACAACACACTTAAAACTGTGATTGTTGGAATGTTTAATGAGACAGTGACTGGGGAGGACATTTGTGTCTGGCTGGGTAGATTTTGCACAGTTCGAAGCCAGCCAGTCAAGGTTTTAGATGAGGATGGTATTTGGACATGCTCCTGGCGAATTCCCATTAAACAATGGGAAGACACTGGGGGCTACCAGGGCCTGAAGCATCTACCTTTTATGATAGTGTTGGGCGAGAACAGAGGCTACATACACTACCAGGGTATGCCCAAATTATGTAGAAAATGTGGAAAGTTTGGGCACTTAGATGAAGCATGCCAGGAAATGATATGTGGGAAATGCAGAGAAATTGGTCATACTTTTGAAGAGTGTACCAATGGCAGGCGGTGCAACCTCTGTGGGGAGTCATCCCATCTCTACAGGTTTTGGCGGGAAATTCTATTTACCGCCAAAGGGAAGTGGGCAGGAGGAAGGAAGTGGGGTGGCCACAGGGGCGGGGTCAAGTTTTAACAGCGAACAGAGTGAGGAAGCCGTTCCCGAAAAAGAGAAAAGTGGAAACAAAATGGAGGAGGAGGAGGAGGAGGAGGAGGAGGATGTAACGGCTTCCTCCCTCTACACCGTATCGGAGGTTAGTGTGGTGGATAGTGGGGATGAAACCGAGGGTTCACTCCCCAATGCTCAAGTGCAGAAAAGGTCTGCGAGATCTCTGCTTCAAACAGAGGAGAAAAGGCTGCGGGCATCGCATCGGCTAGATAGTTCCTCTTCGGTAGATCTAGACCGTATGTGGCCCGCAGAATCTCCCAATGAAGTCTCCTTTTTGCACGTTAAGCTAAGAACATCGTCACCGAAGGAGCCACAAGAGGCTCTCTTTGTGGACTCCGAGGCGGCGAGCATTTGCCCTCCTGATCCCAGTTTTTCTGGGGAAAAGGAGAAGCAAGTGCTACATGACATAACATGATTTTAATGTAACTTTCTGCAGTCTTTTGGTTTTATTCTTCTATTAATGCTTGTATTTTTAACAGTACTGCTCATGGCACTCACTATCTCTATAATCAATGTGAGAAGTGTGAGGTCTACTTTGCGAGCACAGAGTGTGTTATCCCTTTTAAAATCTTTTAAGTCAGATGTGTTTTTATTGCAAGAATGTGGTTTGCCTTTTTTAACAAATTACAAGAAGTGGGAGGAGATTTGGACCCCAGGATTTTCCATTTGGAGTGGGTCCAATTTTAACAAAAATGACGGTGTTGCTATTTTAATCAAAAATCCCAACCTTTTGGTGAAGGGCAGCACTGTGGTGAGGGACGGGCGGGCAATTTGAGCAAATCTGACTTTTTTAGGGAAGGATCTTAACATTTTAAATATGTATGGTATTACTGAAAAAAATAACAGGTATGAGCTTTTAGAAGACCTGCAACCCCACATGCTAGGCAGGGCTCCCCTAGTGGTAGCAGGGGATTTTAATTGTGTATTATCAAAAAAGGACAGAAGGAGGGTAGGAGAGGATTTTAAGGTCGACAAGACATCGGTTTTATTACAAAATATAGTCAAAGATTTTAAGTTAGTTGACTGTTTTAAAATAATGCATCAAAGAGAGGAGGGCTTCACCTGGTTCAGTGGTGACGGTGCCAGAGCCTCTCGAATTGACTATGTTTTTACAAGGGACCTCCCGCCGACCGATGCTACATTGACCCCCCTCTTTTTTTCCGACCACATGATGCTGTCTTGCACTCTTTCACTTCCCACGGGTGTGACTGCAGGGGGAGGGCTGTGGAAGCTGAACTGTTCCCCTATTAGAGGACGAGGAAGTGGTTAGTGAGTATAGGGAGCAGTTCAGCCAATGGCAGACCCTCCAGGACTTTTACGACTCACGAGCACAGTGGTGGGAGATGGTGAAACAAAGGACAGGACGGTTTTTTAAACAAATTGGAAAGGAAAAAAAGAATAAAGAAAAAAGACGCATGATGGGGTTGCAAAAAAAAACTGCAGAGATATTTTACCCTTTTAAACAATGGATTGGATTTTACAAATGAAATAAAAGTAAAGAAAGAAATGTCAGACCTGTCTGAAACAAAGAGCAAAGGTGTTATTTTAAGATGTAGAGAAAGGGAGTTAGAAGAAGGAGAGAAGTGTACCAGGTATTTTTTTTAAAAGACAATAGCTCGGGGAGGGTCGATCAATACTTTAAAAACTTTTAGAGGGGGGGAAGTAAATACAACTGATCTGATTTTAGGGGAAATTGAAAGTTTTTACAGTAATTTATACGGCACTAAAGAGGTACACAGTGGCATGTTAGAGGAACTTTTAGGGTTTTTAGATAAAAAAGTTAAGAGTCCAGATGTGCTTTTATCCCAGGATTTTACTCTTTTAGAAATGGAAAAAGCTTTAAAGGGTTTTAAGAGGGGGAAGTCCCCGGGCATGGACGGACCCCCCCTTTGAGTTTTATCTGACTTTCTGGGATATTTTAGCACACGACTTACAGTTTTTAAAGAATTTGAGACTCTTGACAGACTTCCAGACAGCTTTAGAGTAGGGATAGTTACATTACTGAACAAAAAAGGAGACAAGACTGACTTGAGAAACTGGCGACCAATCACTCTTTTAAATTATGATTGTAAACTTTTTAGTAAGATTTTAGCTACACACATGTCGACTGTTTTAGAGGACGTAATCCACCTGGATCAAGCTTGCGCGGTGCGCGGCAGGAAGATCACGGACAGCCTGGTACTGATCAGAGACACCATCTGTTATGCGAGAGACAGAAACATTCGGCTAGTAGTCCTAAATTGACTGCGTCTCGCACCAGTACCTGCTTCAGGACTTGACTGACTGGTACGGTCGGGCCTCGGGCGCCAAGCTTAACAGGAGTAAGTCCGAGGCCCTGCTCTTCGGGCCGTGGGGCGACGTGGACACAGAAGGACTAGATTTGGACTTGAAAGAAAATTATTTGAAAATTTTAGGAGTAAAATTTGACAGGGAGGGTGGAGGACAAGGAAACTGGACTGACATGTTAGGGAAAGTCAAACAAAGACTGGGCTTTTGGGGACTAAGACAACTGACGCTAGAAGGCAAGATTTTAATTTTTAAAGCAGTGATTTTACCACTAATGTTACTTGTCTGTTTTTAGGCAGCCGCTTTGCCGCCCTCCACATCCAGTACGCACTGACCCCATCCAGAGAACACAAGACAGCAGCCATGACCCGATTCTGGATGGGGTCATACCTAAGAAGTTTGAAAATTTTACCCATTGATCTTAAAAGTCCAGTGTCTTTTAATTTGTCAAAAGAGCATAGTTTTATTAAGAATTTTTTAAAGAAATATCTCTTAGAGACAAATGATGCCACGATTTTAACTAACCATTAGTCTCTCATCTCTCTTTTGCAGGATCGGGAATCGGTGAGTCCGGTTCCAGGCCTCGCCCTAGGCCACCCAGCTCTCCAGAACAGGCTTAAGGACTTGTCGTGGATGGTGGCCCATGAGATCCTCCCGGTCAGGGCGGTCATGCACTCCAGAGGCATGGCCAAAAACTCCATCTGCCCACGGTCCGGATGTGGTTCCCCGGAGACCGTCTACCATCTGCTCTGGGAGTGCGGTGCTGCGCGGGACCTGTGGGCCAAGACCAGCCCCCTGGTTTTCCCGTGCCTGCCAGTGGGTTTGGCCCAGATGGAATACAGGCTCGCCATCCTGGGGTTTGATTTTTGGGTCAGGGCTTGAAGGAGCTTACATCACCCCATTTCTCCTCGCTCTGGCTCACCCTAAACGTGATCAAGGATGCCATCTGGGTCACCAGAAACCTGCTGGTGGGGAAACGCGTTACGGTGCCCCTCCACGCGTGCGAGCAACTGGTAAAATCAACGCTGCAGGAGGCGCCGGACGTCATCATTCGGATGGGGGGGCCGGGCCACACGGGGAAGGTCCCGGCAGCCACCAACCCTGGCCGCCCGTAGATGCACCCTCACCACACCGGCTACGGGAACAGCGGGCCGGAGGAGAGGGGAGTCTGGAGCCTGTTCTGGAGAACTGGAGTGAATCGACAATCTTGATAGGGACTCACCCTCGATCCTGTACAAGAGATGTTTTATTTGGCATGTTTTATTTGTTTTACAGTTTTAATTGCATTTATTTTCATCCTTTTAACTTTCTTTTAAACAACAAATATCAACATACATGGACTTTTACACTACACAACACACAGAACTGATTTTTAAACGTTAAATGTGTAATTTTTGTTTTAAAATATGTGATTTAAAAAAAAAAAAAAAAAAGTGGAAATGGAAATAATGGAAAAACTGTGACAATAAACTTTTTTCGAAAGGAAAAAAATCTGTTCTTAACAGTTTAATATCTGATACGTGCCCTATCCGGGCACCATATATTAAATTGGTTTTTGGAGCTGGGAGATGGAATAGGGGCTTGCTCCGTCCACTCCACGCATCGACCCGGTATTGCAGTACTTCTGGGAACAGTGCACCCCCCTAAAGTGTTCAATGAAAGAAATGTTTTGGTGTTATGTGGCAGCAGGTGTTAATGGAAGTAGTGGGTATTGTCGTGTATGGGTGTTGTAGGTGATCATATACTATACGTGTAAAGGTAGAATCGTGGTGTAAAAAAAACAACTCTGTTCCTATCCGTTTAATATCTGATTCGTCCACTATCCGGGGACTGCGTATTAAATAGATTTTTGGCTCACGGAGCCGGAGCATGAAAAAACAACAAAAAAGCCCGTCACTGCACATTTTTGATGTCTCTCTTATCTCTTGGAGTCTTTACTAACGAGCTGATGAGTTGAATCAGGTGTGTGTGTGTGTGTTTGATTGTCAAACCGTTGGTGAGGATTGCGAAGAAGGACAGGGTGCTTCTGACTGAAGGCCTGGGAATTCATACTTACCTGGCAGGGGAGACACCATGATCAGGAAGGTGATTCACCCAGGGCGAGGCTCGGCCATTGCAAGTATCGGCCGTATTCATGTTGTTGTTTTTTCTGTTTACAGCGCCACCAAGTGGCCAGTCGCCGCATCCCTTTTCACGTGACCACAGGCTGAGCCCGTACACAGGTGTACCGAGTTGGGTGTAATTGTCTCATTCCGTTGGAGAGTTATAGCCATTTAAGTAAAGCCCGCCTCGCCCACTCCCAACGTTTTGGCGTCCGGTCGCCAACGCGAATGGAAATTCCGACTTTTTTCACGATCACTGTTGGCAGTCAGACTCCAGAGAATCTTTCTGCACCGGTTTGGGTCAGATCGGGCAAAAAACCTAGGACTAGTGTGCAAAAGTAGGTTTTTCAGAAAATCCAAAATACACGAAAATCTCGCCAGCGCGACCATCCAATCCAAGGTGTGCGTCTTCTTCGGCCCGAGCCAAGGATTCCGGTGATGTAAGACACTTGGGTCTGCGACGGACGGTCGAGGAGTTACGACCCATTTCGTACTTTTGATCGCTGCAGCGCCACCCTGGGGCCGATCGGGGCGAGCCTTGGTGATGTTGTAGACCGGGCGGGTACTACCATCCGTCAGAGTTTCAAGTCTCTACGACGTACGCTTTGGTCTGGTCACTTTTAGGGCAGAATGTTGATGATCCAAAATCCCAGGTTGCACTCCAGAGTGTCGTGTTGTGCACTCTGTTGTGATCCATTTTCGGTGTGACAACCAATCTGAGCTGAGCTTGTTTGTTGGCGACCTTAGACCTTCTCGCCGCGGCCCAGGTGGGCATGGCTTTTGCCGGCTCCACCGCCTCTGCGTCATTGTGTCATCGCTTCTCGGCCTTTTGGCTAAGATCAAGTGTAGTATCTGTTCTTATCAGATGGGCACACCAAGAGAAGAGATACCGTTGCCGACCACGATGGTGCGGCTGTAAAATACCGTCAGACTTCAAGTGAAGAAAGAAGCTGAGATTGAGACTAAGAGGAGATTTGGACGGGACTTTGTTGTTGTTGAACTGTTAAGAGGAATTTTCGGAGTTTCTGCTTCCTTGATCTTTTGTCTTCAGGATTTATGGACTTGACTTTCTTTCAACTGAAAGATTGCGTTGCCTTTTTTGAGGAGTGGGAAAAGAAAAAAGATCACCAATTACTTAGAGGCCTTCAACTTTATCCAGCCTTTGCACAGGATTATTTGCCATTGGTGATCCATCTCTACAACCCCTTTGTGGAAGATGGAGATGTCCTCACTTTTCTGGCAAGATATTGTGAGGCAGTGAAAGGAGGGGAGCGGCTGAAGGATCATTATGGCATCTGGACGGGCAAGAGGAGATACCTGGTAAAGCTGAGGGCCGATCCTGCGTCTCCGGGGGGTCTTATCCATCCCCCAGGATCTTTTTTCATCGGGTCTAACCAAGGGTTTCTCCACTATCCGGGGCAGCCGTTGTATTGCCGACGGTGTGGAGCTCGTGGTCACGTTAAGGCGGATTGTACTGGCCAGCGGTGTCGCTTTTGTGAGTCAGCAGACCATATGGCCTCAGCCTGTCCCGAACCCAAAAGATGCAGCTTATGTGGTGGAGATGACCATCTGTTCCGAGCTTGCCCAACTAGGAAAAAATCTTTTGCCAGCCTTTTTAAGGAAGGACAGGACTTGCAGGCAGATCTCGAAGCCCTGCTCACAATTTTACCTGCAGAGATGGAGAGCCAAGAAGCAGGACCTTCTAATGTTGATCCAGGAGCGAGAGAACCAAAAGGCTGTATGGATAAGGGATTGGTTAGTTCCAAGGAGCAAGTGAGAGGTGAGGATGGTGGGCAACAGCTAGCTCCATCTCAGGAATGGTCGGAGATAGATGTGGCGAAGGTGTTTTCTGGGATTTTCGAGGAGTCTGTAGAACCAGCAACTAGGCCCCTGGACACAAGGGGGAGTCCGTCCCTTTCCGAGGGGGGAGAAAATCAGTTGCAGCAAGATGTTCCGACGAGCGAAGCAATGGAGGTGGGACAAGGACAATGAAGGTGACGGTTCACTGAGGACATTGAGGGCCAGGAAAGGGAGCGAAAGTGCAGAAGGGTAGGACTCTCAAACTTTTCGCAGGGGCAAGCTCCTGTACAGGACTGGGGGAAGGTAGACAGAGAAGAAAAAATAATTGGGGGGGAAGAGGTCGAGATGGAAGGGGAAAGGGTGAAAGAAGGGGCAAGTGGTGACACGGATAATGTTGAGTTTGAGGAAAAACTGGGCAAGGGTGGAATAGAAGGGAGGGAGGAGGGGGGGCAGAAGGATAAAAGAGGGGGGGGGATTGGGTTGAAGTATTCACAAGGAAGGGAAAGGGGAGGGGAAAGGGATTATCGGGGAGGAAAGGGAGTATTTAGGGCAGGGGTCGGCAACAGGCGGCCCGCGGGCCAAAACTGGCCCGCCGGCAATAATATCTGGCCCGCGCCGCAGCCTGAAAAGTTCTGAAAGACATTCAAAAGAGTCTGTGGATCGCTAGACACACCTCTAAAATAACCGTCATGAAATGTCTAATATTATATTAAATGCGGCTCTATAGCACGCGTTGTGTTTATTGTGCAATTTATACACGAAAATGTGTTTTTACGTGCATATGATACGCAGTTTTTCGCGTGCATTTGATACGCACTTCATTGCGTGTAATACACACGCAACCCACACCACTAATCCTACCCGACGTATAATACACACGCACCAGACACCACTACTAAACCTACCCATGCGTATCACCGGAGTTCTCGCGCGACACTGAATTTGTTATTAAAAATGATAGCCTACAAATTGTCTGTGCACTGATTTGTAGCGAAAATGAAAAAATAAATAAACAGTTTATGCAGGAAATGGTTGGGAAGACGAGGGGAGCAAGGACTGTGTTTTGCAAAGAGAGTTGGGGGTAAATAAATAATTTTGCAAATGTCCTGCTGTTGCTGCTGGTCATGAAAATGTTTGTGCTTTGTTTCTGTTTGATATAATTGTAAATATAGGCCTATCTATTAAAATACTGATATTCTGGTCTATAACTCCTCCTCCTCCTCCCTGTATCTTGCTCTCTCATTGGCTTTCGGTCATCGCCGATGTAGTTTTCAGTCAGAACACATTCACACAGCAGGATTGTGAATCGCCGACAGGTCCAGATATTTAGCATGCCAAATATCTCACGGGCGTCGGCGACTCTTCGGTGATTCTCTCAGATCGCGTCTTTGCTCATTCACACTGCGTGATTGTCACTCGCGTGAACGAGCACCGATTTGCCTGTGATTTCGTGCATTTGTCGGCGATTTCTCAAAACCTGTCGGCGAGCCAAAATCAGGGCTAAAATCGTGCAGTCTGAACTCGGCATTAGACACACCGGCTTTGCATTTACAAAACTAGGTAGGATGAACGCATAGTTGTCTTTTTATTATTCTTTGTATAACTAGTTTCGCTGTCAACTTCCCTTTTTAGACTCTTTGATGGTGGCATTTTCTCTCACCAGCTTAAATGTTAACACGACGTAATAGCGTAAAAAAGTAGCTATGCAGTTTAGTAGGCTATGCGAGGATGCCAAGGAATAATTCTAAGTTTAAAAGTAGTCTACGTCAAATAATTATTACAATAAGTTAGACTCCATTGTGTAACAAGCAAATTAAAATGATACACATTTATTCACAATATGGAAAGAGGAAATAAAACATAGTTCGTTAAGAGCATGACTCAAAAATGCCATTAATGGGCTTATTCAAGTCCTCTTTTATTTTTTTAGCTATTTTTATCCATTCCGCATCTCCCACAAGTGTGTTTAAGCAAGGCAGGATGTGTTGCAAGATGCCGCAATATATCGGGAGACATGTGGGTCAGACATGATTTTGACCACTTCATTAAGTTTTGTTTTGTAGAAAGCCTATCTAAAAATTTAATTTCGTTTTGTATCATTTGTATCTTATTTTTAATCAATGTTTTATCAACCAATTGCTTGTATTTAATAAAAGCAAATATAGCAGACAATATAATCGGACATGGAGGCGCCGGCGAGATTGCATTGCTCGTGAACTGGAGCTCGTCTCATAAATTAACCGAAACTCAGCGTTTAAGCTGCCTCACAGACACGAAAATATATAGAAAGCTTAAAAATGTCTAATTTTAAACGAAACAATTCAAAACGAAAAGAAACCGACTACTCTCTGCTTATGTAATCCATATGAAATGTGCATTTCTCTCTATAGGCGCGTTAACTACTGCGGTCACTATTGCAGCCGACTGAGCCGACACAAGACACTTATAAACAATTAAAATGTCTCCTTGCTATATTTGAAACATTCATAATCATTACTTTTGCCGGTTCCTTGTGACAGCTTTTGCGTTATTGGCAGCGTCACCCTCTGGTTACATGAACACGGCGTCACCACCGAATCAGCACCGAAAACATGGGAATTTTTTTAGACAATAATCCCACGACCTATCCGATATTCTATAATTAAATCAACAAATCGAATATTCGAAAATCGTGACTCATCCCTACTGCTTTATTAATGTATCCAGTATAAAACCCGGACACTGCCATACTGACTGTCCTACTACAGTATTTAACACAGAGTAACAGCTCACTAACATTCTAGTTGCATTTTTCATCAATTAAATTCTTAAATTATCCATTGACTATGTTCTGGCCCGCCATCTAGTGTAAAAAATTTTTTTTGGCCCGATGCCAACCTTACTTGCCGACCCCTGATTTAGGGGTTTGAAGGAATTGGAAAAGATAGTTTTTTTTTTTGTGTTGTATTAGTTAGGGATCAATTTAATGGAGTGGCTACTTTAAACGTAAGAGGAATCAAAATGTTACAGCGAAGGACTGCAGTTTTTATTTCTTTAAAAAAGTTAGCTTTTGATGTGTTATTTTTGCAAGAATGTCATTTACAAGGGTACAACGATCTACAACTTTTTTCTGCTGGATGGGGGCGAGGGCCTTCGGTTTGGGGAGTTGGAAATGTGAGGGCGGATAGGGTGGGAATCTTGTTTTACTCTGGGGAATTTATGATTGAGAGTACTAATGTGATCGTGCCAGGGAGGGTGATAATGGCAGATGTCAGATGGAGGGGGGTGGCTTTTCGATTTGTGAATGTGTATGCACCTAGCAAGTTAGGGGAAAGAGAAGGGTTTTTTGGAGAATCTTGCCCCTGTCCTTTACACTAACCGATTGATAGTGTTGGGGGGGGGGGATCACAAAAGCAGAACGTAAACGTGCTCAGATCCGCAAGTGGTCAGAGGAGTTACAGACCTTGTGGTCCGAGGGAGCGTTAAATACGGCACAGGGGTGAAACAGAGCCAGTTTCCTTCAGGAAGTCATGAAGGATTTTTACTGGGGGAAGCCAAAGCTTTTCTGTTGTGGTCCGGGACTCAGAAACGTCTGTTGGATGAGAAACCAACTGGTTATTTTTTTTCCACTGTACGGAGACATCAGCAGCGTAATTGCATTGAGGGTCTGCAGGAGGGGGAGGGAGTGGTTTCCTCAGTGGAGGGAATGTTGCAAATGGCGGCTGGTTTTTACAGGAAGCTTTTCAGCAGTGGGGGTCCTTTAAATCCAGCTGCGAGGAGTTTCCTGGAGGGGCTGACAGATGTTTTAGACAATGAGAAGAGTGAAGCATTGGAGAAAACACTGACTTTTCAGGAGGTAGAGTCAGCTTTATACTCACTCAAAAAGGGTACGGCCCCTGGAAATGATGGTCTTCCAACAGAGTTTTATAGAGCATTTTGGCCATTGGTAGGGAGAGAGCTGGTAGAGGTATACCAAGAGAGTCTGAAGAAAGGAGAATTGCCTTTTTCTATGAAAACAGGTCTTGTGACCCTCTTGTATAAGAAAGGGAAGAAGGAGGACCTAGCAAATTGGAGACCAATAACCCTGCTCACGACTGACTACAAAGTTCTAGCAAAGGTAGTAACAGAGAGGCTTAAAAGTGTGGTGGGTACAGTTGTTCAACCCGATCAGACTTGTGGGGTGCCAGGTAGGTCAGGTAGCTTGAACCTGGCCTTGGTTAGGGATATTATCAGCTGGGCTGAACAACGGCAACTGCCTTTGGCGATTTTAAGTTTAGATCAGGAGAAGGCATTTGATAGGGTAAGTCATGTCTTTTTATTGTCAGTACTAGAGCAGCTTAGGTTTGGCCCAGTTTTTAGGGCCTGGGTAAGATTATTATACTCCAGAGTGATGAGTAGAATCAGGGTGAATGGGTTTTATTCAGAACTGGTAGAGCAGCAGAGAGGGGTAAGGCAGGGATGTCCCTTGTCGCCCTTGCTCTACATTTTGTCTTTAGAGCCCCTGGTGGCTGCGTTACGATCTGCCCCGTCCTTGACAGGAGTGCATTTGCCTGGTGGTAGGGGAATAAGTGCAAAGTTGGCAGCGTGCGCTGACGACATGACACTATTCCTGACCTCTGAACAAGATTTTGTGGTGGCAGACAGGATCATTCATTTTTTGTGAAGCCTCGGGAGCAAGGGTTAATGTGGGGAAATCTTCCACAATGTTTGTAGGGCAGTGGGCAGGGAGAACAACAGTGCCAGGTGGATATAGTCTGTGTGTGGATGGGATGAAGATTCTGGGCATTCGTTTTTTCAGGAGAAGTAGTGCACATGAGAATTGGGGGGTAAGGCTGAAAGTAGTGCAGGCAAAGGTAGCCAGATGGAATTCAAGGGCTCTCACTTTGGAGTAGGTTGGAGGTGGTGAGAGCGGACCTCCTCCCAAGTCTGAACTACCTTGCATACATCTTTCCAGTTCCTTTCTGGTATGGTTGGAACCTGGAGAAGTTGTTTTTTTTCTTTCCTCTGGAGGAATGGTGTTGAGATGGTAGCCAGGGCACAGATGTACCGCCATTTGAAGGAAGGGGGAAGAGGGGTGCCTTGCATCCCCCTAAAAATGGAGGCTCTGTTCTCCTCTTTTTCAGCAGGTTTGGTGGCCCTAACTTTTGAACACAAGGCGAGGGTTCTTGCCCAGTTCTGGTTGGCTTTTCCGATGAGGTCCATGATCCAATGGAAAGGAACAATGCCTTGGTCAATGGACAGGCCAGAACACTACCAAAAGGTAGCAGATTTGCTGGCAAGAAAACCCTGGTGCTTAGATCAATCACTGATTCTTGATCATAGGAAACTGTACTGCAGACTAAGGGATGAGTTGGTGGAAGGGGCAGAGAAGGCGACACTGCCCTGTCGGGTGGAATGGTCTACCTTGCAACCCTCATATTTGGTGGGGTCCTGCAAGGACCTGAACTGGTTGGCAATTTTAGGCCGACTGCCTGTTAGAGAGTGGTTGTACAGGCACGGACAGGGAAGGTCACCTTTGTGTCCATTGGGCTGTGGGCAGGAGGAAACTATTGAGCATGCCCTGTGGTCCTGTCCTGGAGCAGTAGTGTTCTGGCAATTAGTAGCGAAGTGGTGGAAAGAATGGAGGGGTCCATCCATTAAGAGAGAATTAGTACTGAGGGGGGAGGGATTGAAAGCTTTGGAAAAAGATCGTAGGAGAGTAGTGTGGGGGTAATCTCAGAAGGAAAATACATTTTGTGGGAGTGGAGAACAGCATGTTTGAAAAAGCAATTGCCTCGTATATTACCAGAAAGGCTATTTTGTCATTTACTGGGAAAAATTGTAAAAGAGGTTAGTGTTTATAAAGAATGTTATGGAGAAGATGACGTCAGAAGGGTTTGGGGAGGGTTACCAAGAGTGGGAGTGGGGTAGGAAATCGTGGGTTTGTGATTGTTGTGTTTCTTTTGAATGTGTTGGAGGGTTTGGCCTTATGCAAGCAAATGCTCAATGATTATATCTGAAAAAGTTTTTGTAAAATTTTATTTTTATTTTTATTTAATTTTTTGACTGGTTTCTGTATAAAAAGGAATAAGGTTTAATAAAAATAAAAAATAAAATCTGTTCTTATCTGTTCTGATCGCTTCTCGGCCTTTTGGCTAAGATCAAGTGTCTGGTCCGAAGGTAGAGACAGCGATCGCCTTGTGGAGGTTTTTCCGGCTCGGGTCGTTTCAGTGGCTTGAGCCCCAAACTTTTGAGAGGTACATTGATCCAGCTGCTTTTACTCCTGTTCAGTTTTAAGGTAAGACCTTTTTATCTATTTATTTATCTATTTATTTATTTTAGATATTTATTTGTTTATTGGTGTAAGTCCGTCTAATTCTATCCAAGGACGGCATTCAAATTAGCGGTGAAGGTCACATGCGCGTTCTGTCTCTTCCAATGGCAAAGGGATTTTTAATTAAATACAATACCTATTTATCTTATGTATTAACTCGTTTCATCTGACTCCATAAAATGAAAGTGTTTTTCAATGATATCTGTGCATCATTAAGTATACGTTAATGTTTGACTGTTTCTTTTAACTTCAATGAAAATAATATCAAAGTCTGTTAGAATAATCAAATATAACAATTTATTATGTCAGGTAAAAGTATTATGCCAATTTCATAATCAGTTCAAATATCATCAATACAAAACATAAAAAGCTCTAGGATAAGAGAAATAGATGCAAACCCAAAATTTAAGAACTACACGAGCTAAACCTCACGGGCTATCTGAAATACAGAAAAAGCCACGATCCCTTGCTGCCTTCCATTAAATAGCCAGACCTCATTTCATATGTAAAACTAGAGTTTAGTGGAAATTTACTGTATTCCCCCACCACTACTGGGGGTAGGAAGTTTTACCATCTGCAAAGAATAGTAGAAATTAGCATTCATGAATTTGCACCTTTGGGAGTGCCTAGAGACCACATTCCTTTGTGTGCCAGTTATTCCTAAACTCTTAAAACCCTTATTTCCTTTTGTTTTACTTATTTGGAATGAGACATCTGAACCAGCCACCCTGAGACCTTTAAAATGATACCAAACATAATACTCAATGATAATCCTTCACATCAAACCATAGATATTCTTATGTGAGTTTTTATGTGTCACTGCGAGAGTGGGGGATGCAGGGAAGAAGTGTGTGTGTCTGTGTGTGTGTGTGTGTGTGTGTGTGTGTGTGTGTGTGTGTGTGTGTGTGTGAGAGTTCAAATGTTAATTTGCCAAGGTCCTTTGTCTCATAGACCAGTGGTCTATCTCTTCACCCAGTTTCCAGTTTCCCCAATACAAGCTGTCCCGAGGACATTGACAGGCCCTGTCCTCATTGACATGCCCTGTCAATGAGGACAGGGCATGTCTCCCTTCTGTATAAGAAGGGAGACAAGGAAGATTTGGCAAATTGGAGACCCATCACTTTGCTCAATATAGATTACAAGAACCTGGCAAAAGTGATAGCGGTGAGAATGAGGTCGGTGGTAGGGAGGGTAGTGCCTCCGGACCAAACCTGCGGGGTGCCTGGGCGGACTAGTAGTTTGAATCTAACGCTGATAAGGGACGCTGTAGGGTGGGCTGAGCAGAGGTATCTTCCGCTAGCTATCTTAAGCCTCGATCAAGAAAAGGCTTTTGATAGAGTCGGGCTTTCTTTTTTCTTCAAAGTTTTGGAGAGGGTAGGATTTGGGGAAGGGATTAGAGCGTGGGTGCGTTTATTGTATGAGGGGGCGGAGAGTAAGGTGAGAGTGAATGGCTTTTTGACGAGGTCAGTAAAACAGTTGGGAGGGGTGAGACAAGGTTGTCCCTTGTCCCCCCTCTTATATATCCTGTTCATAGAGCCTTTGGCAGCCTCTATAATGTCACACAGGGGCCTAGATACGTTGATAAGCCAAGAAATCCCAGGGAACACAGGGGACCAATTAGAACAGATAGCTATCAGCAGAGGGGTAGATCACAAAGCCGGGGCAGGCCAGGTAAATCTACTCTGGCACAAAAAACATCACTTAGCAAAAATGGATCAAAACCAAATGGCTCATCATATGTCCCGAGGGAAGAATGGGATAAGATGACCCCGGAGCAACGGGGCAGACTAAGGGAGAAAAGGGCTAGAGAGAGGCCAGCTGTAAAGAGCTCATACAATAATGACCAGGCTAAAACAAAATCAGTGAGAACAAATGAGTTGCATCGAAAACCACAATAGGAAACCCCTAGAGGAAAAACAACTTTCCAATCTGACCTAATTAAAGAAATAGACGGCTTCTTTTACATAGATTACAAGGATAAAACGTTTATGCTGGATACTGGCGCCGAGATAACTTGTACTAACGATTTGCCAGCAGGTGCAGAGAAACAAAGTGGCATGATGAGAGTATACGGCTTCAGTAAAAACATAAGTCCAGTTTGTTCGGACTGGTATTTATGGGAAGGCATAGCCATTATTCCTAATCAGTCAGAGAATTTAATGACGCTAAAAGACGCCTGTACCATAGTAAAAGCAAACAATGAAGAAGTCTCAGTCAGATGGATGAAAATAGTTGACCTCAGGGGTGAAATTGACAGAATGGTAAAAGACACTATTCTGGACAAAAAGAAAATAAAGGAACTTTTGGAAAAACATAAAAAAGGGGCCGCAAAATTAAAAAATGATGTGGGCCTATTAAAACAGGAATATGAGTATGAAATAAAAGGTGGAATACATAAGCCACAAAGACAGTACCCAATTAATAAAAGGGCGTTGGCGGAAATCGAAGAAACGATCAAAGAATTAGAACAGTTGGGGGTAATTAAAGAAATAGACAATGCGGTCACGAATTCCCCAATACAAGCTGTCCCGAAACCAGATAATAGTTTTCGTCTAGTTACGAACTTTAAATCTTTGAACAAAGTGACTGAACCAGACACTAGATATCTAATAAACGCGAAAGACGTCACTAATGGTCTACCTAAGGGAGAGATACTGACGAAAATAGATTTAGCCAACGGTTTCTGGTCAGTCCCATTGAAGGAAGAAAGTAGGGCTAGAACAGCGTTTACTTTCAAAACTAAGCATTATTGCTATACTCGACTCCCTCAGGGTTTTATGAACTCGCCGAACGCGTTTCAGGCTATTGTGGTTAGATTAATGGAAGGCCTACCAGTGACTGTGTATATTGATGATTTAATTATCATCAACGATGACCCCGAAGAACACCTGAGAATTGTAGATGAAGTCTTGACTAGGCTAATAAACGCGGGTTTTAAGCCCGCGTTTAAGAAGATCGAAGAAGATCGAAATTGGGAAAAAGGAAGTAGATTTTCTAGGCTTTGCTACAACAGGAATAGATAGAGGACTTTCAAAAACCACGAGGGAAAAATTGGAGGATTTGAGACAGAATAGTCCAAAGAGCTTGAAAGGATTGCAGAGTTTTATGGGTCACATGAATTTTATCAGGGATCTGATACCAGGTTATGCAAAACTAGCTAAACCACTTTATGGGGCCACGAAAGGAAACGACCTTAAATGGAATGACAAGCTCGAACAAACCAGATTAGAGCTAATTGATTTAGCCTTGGCCTCAGGAAAGATAGCAAGAAGGGAACCTGACCAGAAATTAGTAGTGAGTATAGAAAATACTAAAAATGAAATGGAACTGGTACTGTATAACGAGAAAGATAGGAAAAATCCGATTCAGTTCATGTCATACCCAAAGCCCGCTAACCAGAGAAAACAGGAACCAAAGTCAGCAACGGAAATTCTGGCTAGCATTGCAAAATGCTTGATACCAATAAAGACTTTAGCCCTAGATCAACAGATAATTGTGGAGTCCAAAGGGGACGGAATAACTCAGCTAGCAAGAGAATAAAAAAATCTAGTGAGTGACGCGCCCAAAGTTCACCAATTTACATGGGCAAAATGGAGCAAACTCTTGCACGACACACAATTAATTTTCGGACAGTCTAAGGTCAATAAAAAGGATAAAATAACTGAAATCCCGAAAGGAACCAGTATTTGTTATTTCACAGATGGCTCCAAAGAAGATGAAGAAACTTGGTGGGGTTTCATTAGGAAAGAAAAAGGTAAAATTATCTTTAAACAAAAAGGACAGTTGGCTAAAGATGAGTCAGCACAACTGGCGGAAGTCACTGCGGTTTTCAATGCATTGAAACATATGAAGGCAACAAGTGCCTTAACCGCAGTTCTAGTTACAGATAGTGACTACGTGTACAAAGCGCTAACAGAGTACGTCGATACGTGGAAACTTAACGGCTTCAGCACCGCAAAGGGCAAGCCGCTAAAACAAGACGTTCTTTGGAAAGATATCGCCGTGTTGTTAGAGGAAGTGAAACCAAAGGAGCTACATCAGAGTAGCCATACGGTTCAGACAACATCAGCTGCAAAAGGGAACTCTGAAGTTGATGAATATATTAGAGACAAGACAGTGCGAGTTTGTAAAATAATTAGAGCAATCACTAAAGAAAGCGAAAAAGATATTGTCAGAACCTTGCATGAAGACTTAATGCATCCAAGCCTAAGTTACATGGCAAAGTATTGTAAGGCCACAGGGCTGCACATACAGAATCTGAAGACAACTTATCTGAAAGTCAGGAAGGAATGTCCAGAATGCAGGAAGGTAATGACAAGTAGAAACAATGATTATGGATCAATAAAAACAGAGAAAGAAAATGAAGAGATAAGTGCCGACTTCGCTGGCCCAATTAGGCCTAAAACGGCTCTAAAGAACTGTTACTTCTTAGTAATAGTGGATAACTGCTCTAACTTCCTGCAGATATATCCGTGCAAACAGGCTACTAGCTCAGTAGTAGTGCAATCACTGAATGAGTGGATAAAATATCGTGGTCCTCCGAAGAGGTTCCGCGGCGACAATGCAGTTAATCTGACTGGCAAGGAAGTTGAAGAATATTGTAAAAAGACAGGGATAAAGTTAATAAAAAGTGTAAAGTACCAGCCGGCTAGCAATGGAATTGCGGAAAATGCAGTAAAGAGGTGTAAAGAGTTTTTTGTAAAGAATGAACAGCTAGGGCCGTGGGACACCTTGATTGACCAGTGCACGCACTTTTTAAATTACAGAATCAAACCGAGTGAACTTGAAAGTGAAGATCAGCCTGAAAAAGGAGATTTTAACTCCAATCCATTTAAGGTAGGCGATCAAGTAATTATATTGCACCAGATCAGAGGAAAAAGATTCAAACACAAAACGGGAACTGTTGATAAAGTAATCAATATCACATCAAATACTAGTGTAGAACTCGAAAATAACGGAATTTGGTCATGTCGGGACATAGTAAAAGCATAATGAGGAGGGTGGCATTTGAGTCAATTATTGGGTCTAGAACAGGATGGGTACAATGTCAAAATGAAGCATATGCCCTACTTAGAGTGAAGAAGTGGCATGAGGATTGCCCTGAGGGTACCAGTAGCAGACTGATACCATTCACAAGTTGTTGCATTTGCGAAAGTGGCAACGTGGCCGAGTTGCTTTGGGAAGGCCCAAATGAACAGCGACCAAGCAAAGAAAGCTTGAAAGAACCTCTCATGAGGGGGGGACAAAACCTTTTTCCCTGGTACAATCCAGAAGGGAAAATAGGGCACTGTACACTTGAAGAAGTCACAGTGTGCGGAAATTGCAGACTGGGAAAACAAATGTGGGTCATCCAGAAGATACAACCAGGGACAGCTGGTTGTGTTTGCCGAACCTGTAAATTATGTAAAGAGAAACTTATTTTACTCGGTTCAAAATGTTCCTGCAAGTTTAGAAAGTCTAAACTGGAACTGTGTAACAGATGTGATAGGCTAGAAGAGCAGAAATGGGTTCAGACTGTCAGTCAGAAAGAAGTCTGGTTAACCCGAAAATCGAAGATTGCCATGGGATGTGTTGCCCAAGGCAAAATAATGACCTGCTGGGTTAGCAACCCGATCCCTTTAATGGAAGAAGAAGAAAGGGCATGGCTATATCGATATTGTCATTTGTCAGGACTGACTAGTCCTTCCTACACTGATCCTCTAGAAGAAGGATCTGTGATGGGCCAGATTCTGGGACAACTGACCTGTCTGGATGTGTGGGAAAAAGTGATCTTGCATAATCTAAGTGAACCAAACAAAGTCATTCTTGTGAAAAGAGAGGGTCAGTATGAGAGCAGCACAGTCGAACAGCTTGTTTTAGCTGAGGCAAAAAATCTGAACTTCAACATTGTACAACACAACTGGGAGACCAGAACATGGGAATTAGGTGTCAGGGAAACTGACATAACCATGATGTCCAGAAGTCAGATTATCATGACTGGGGAAGCCTGGTTTAAAATCAAAAATGATGAAAAAAATGCGTCTGAGAGTAGGAAAATGACGATGAATCTCTGTTGCACCAGGGGATATATGGGCATAGGATTCGGAATACAGGGAATCAGGGTCGTATGGGAAAAGGAACCTAAACCTGTGAAAGAACGAGTTCGAGACTGGCTGCTCCAAAAACATTCTTAGGGAAAGATAGGCAAACCTCTGTTTTCTCATCCACAGCAAAGATGACTAGAGGGGGGAGAGGAAGGAGACTGAAAGATGAATACAGACGACTTCACCAAGAAAGGAGAAGAGGCTACCGGGAGGTAGTCGCAGGGCTAAGTATAACTTTCATCCTCTCAGTAGTTATCTTAGGTGGATTCGGAACACAGGAGGTGGAAGAAATCTACACTGTCTACCCCTGTAGTAAATTGGAGAAAATAACTAAATTATACTGCTATAATCAAACAATAATGAACAAAGGCTCGCCCCTAATTTTAGCAGGAATACTATATGACCCAGAAAATAATGCTAAATTAATAAGGAACTGGATAACAGTCATAGACCCTAAATACTGGAATTGTACCAGTAAAGAAAGTTTCCTTAATTCAGTGGCGGATTATGGCCCTACAACGGAAAAAGGAAAGACCATAGTGAAATGGAAAAAACTAGAAGTACTGAATCAAACACATGTCTTACTCCAAGGGCAGAGAGTAGACAATACGGCAGCCAAAAATATTAGCCTGAAAAACTTTGACCTAATGTGGTGGACCTACTCATACGGAAAAACTATCTCTACGTTAGAATGGAATTGTGAAACTGGCAGAGCAGAAATAAAAAGAATAAAAATAGTTGTAGATAAAACTAAAAGAAAACTAGAGATAATCAAAGGCACGGCAGAAACTGAGGAAATAGAGTCTACTGAGTCAGAGCCGATGAAACCTGCAGCGTTGCGTTTAGGGCCAGCACCAGTAGATCGTTGGATTCGTGGAAGTGAATTCCAGGATAGGACCCTAATTCATTCAATTCATGAAAAAGAACCGATAATCCCTGCAGGAAATACAAATTGGATAAATTGCTACCTCAGGTCCCGAGCCACACCAATGTGTAAAAAGGTCCAAGACTGCCCATGGATAGGAAAAATGTTATGGCCTAGCAACAAAGACATGTCAACTGTCGATCATAAAAAACAATGTGCCTATAAAACAAACCAGGATAAGAAAGTCTGGTACTGCGTGATAAAAGCTGAAGCTCCATGGAACCAAACCTTAATGGAAAAATATGAGAATGAAACTATCTCTATGTGGCATAAATGGATACTAAAGAATTATAATTTCACAAAAGGAACAGGTAGCGAGGGGGATAGGACTACATGGACTGTGAAAGCCACATTAGAAGGAAAGAAAAGGTCTCGAGGGAATTTTAGACATCCGTATACCTTAGAATATTTTCCGAATGCAGGAATCCCCGAATTAATTCTGAATATATCTGGAATAGCAGAATATCTAAGAACAGAAGTCACAGACCAACAGTATAGAAGTGCCTTACTGTTGTATATGCTACAAGGAGGTGAAGCTCTGAAGCATTATGCTGTTGCCAAAGGAACAGATGGTTATGTGAGATATCACGGGAGGCATCAGGACATTAAAGATATAAAAACGGGTAAAAAGGAGGCTAATCTTATCTGGCCAGTACATATGAAGTATCTGGGTTCCCATCAGATAATAAATTCGTACAAAAAGCAATCCATAGGACAATGGGAGAGTGGTTATTATTTAAATATAGATGATCCACATACATATCCATGGGGAAGTAGGAGAAAAATATATATTAGACCTACCAAAGGAACCTTCGCCAAACAATGGAATAAAACTGACTGGTACGGTAACCCGTGCACACGACGGGACCAGATAGAAATAGTAAAAAGCTTCAAAGGGAAAAGAATTGCGTACAAATTGAAATGCGTAAAGGAATTTGATTTAGGAACAGAAGTTTTAATGGTAGGGGTAAGAGAAGACAACAAAAAAGTTGAATTCTGGAGTGATCAAGTGGAGATTACATACCCGTGTACTGCAGAATTGTTTAATACGTGGCAATATGCTACTTTCAGCGCCCCTATTATACAATCATATGCTGCGACGACTAAAAATAAAAGCATCGCCAGAAACCATATGTCCTGCAATTATGAAGCTATGGAAGGCACAGAGTGGACAAAAGAGAATCTGAAAATAACCCCTCTGATACTGAAACAAATGACAGGAGAAACGCAAATAAGAAAAATATGTGCTATAATCCCGTATATTGATTATGAAAGCGAATGGAAAGAGTTACTTCACCCAGTAGACGATTATCTGGAGTTAGAAAGTATAGGAGCACATTGGTTGCACCGGATAGACTTCTGGACGAAAACCAGGAGCCCCTCAGATGTAACATTAATTAAATTAATAGGGAAAGTGGTGAAGAAAGCGTTTGAAGATATCGGGGGAAAAGTGAAAGAAGTAGCAGAAAATGTCTGGAGCGTGATAATAAACACATGGGAAATATTAAGAATTGTACTATATTGCGCCGGGGGCATTATAGTAACAATTGTCATGATGATAGTCCTAATTAAATTGTTGAACGTATGCATCCATTGCAGAAGGTTGCGCCAAATAACTAACAAAGCCAAATATAGAAGAATCCCCTTGTCGGTCGATTTCTCAGAATCCGAGAACGACAGTGAGGTAGAAGGGGAGGGACTTATAACCAAATGGAGAGTATAAAATTGAAGGACTCGGAGTATCAGCTCACTCATCTGGCCTGATCACCCAGCTGACTGACTTGATCCACCGAGAATATACTAAATCTCTTTGAAGAGAACCAGAAGATGGCATCCAACCAAGAACCAAATTCATGGGGAAATGATTCCAATCTGACTGACCCAACTTGCTCCGATCCGCCGGTAAATGAATCTCAAATCATAATCTACAATATAATTCTGAGCTTTTATTGGCTGATGATGATAATGGGATTAAGGGGGTTATGGCAATTTCCAATTGCATTGTGTCACATAGCCGTATTCAATTTGAGGAGACGGCTTAATTTGGCGGGAATACTAATCGGACAAGTTGTTAAGAGCCCTAGAAATGAAATCCATATTTGGGACTAGAGGCTTGATAATTCTGGAAACCCTCAATATAATACTCACCACATGTACTTTGGTAAAGTACTATATTGAGGGGGGTTACGAAAAACTCATAGGATTTTGTTTTACCATTTTTGTGATTTTTTATTTAATGGTATTAGCAATTAGACGAGTAGAAGCTGGAGGTAGAAAAATGGCTATCTACATAGTAGTGGTGATGACAGCTGCATTAATAACCATGGTGACTGCAGAATATTATGATGATCCTAGAATGTTTGGAATAGCAATGATGGTGGTTATCAATGACTGGTTTTATCTAATGAAAATGATAAAAGCTGTTAAAACATGTTGTCTTAGTATTGAGTTAACAATACCTTCTGTAACGTCTAATTAGGATTCAACAACCTACAATAGACGAGTGAGGACAAGACACCTTGATGGATACCAACAACTTGCAAATGAGAGAACAAGAAATTGTAATATGTGTAATGGACATACTGAAAGTCTAAGAATAAGATGTTTTTTAGAGGATAGATGGTGTGACATGTGTCCCGAATGTACTGTTAAAACTGAAGTAAAAATGGATGAGATTGGGGGAGTAGTTATAACAAAAAGAAGAGAAAGAATGGATACTTATGGACCTTGGGTGTCAAGTAGATTCCTTGGATGGTGTATTGAAATGAACTTCCAATGGTGTGGTATAGGCGATATTCTAGCAATGCAGGCTGGCTCTAAAAATAGTTACACAGCCAAGACCTATCATCTCGAACCGAGAGTGTATCTGAAGAAAACCAGAGCTGGTGGTCTGGAAACCATAATAGGAATCGTGTACAGAAGCTGGGTCTGGGGAGACCTAAGTCAATCACCGGATGGTGGGGAAGAATATGAATACAGTTGTGTTTATGTTCCAACAGAGAGTCCTTATATCAGAGGCCCCTGGGGAATGGACGGAAGTCTCATTCACCCAACGAATCGCGGCCCAAGGAATTCCGTTCGGAATCAACCAGTTGAATCTGGACAAACTTCCGAAACTCTGGAGGAAAAAACACGAATTCCAGTGGACACCAGTGAACCAGCAGTGGTACATACAGATTGTACTGCAGAGTCTGATGAGATGGTGTTACCTCTCAAGGATGACCAATGATCAGGTCAGAGGGCTGAAAGTGATGATGTGCAGGCCTAATGAGGTCGGCTACCGCCTGTGTGAGGTAGAATTCGACTGTATCACACCAAGCGTATACTGTATGGGAAGTTTAGATAGATTAGATAGATTTTTGAAGACAGAATGTCTGATTGGTAACAATGCACAAAAACCAAGGAAACTACAGAGACCCAGGGTTAATTTGAATAGATTTAGAAAACCTAAAAATGCTCATTAAATGCCACGAGGGGGTGTGATATAGATGGCCCATATGTGTGTGACATTTCACTCGCTATAATATCATTATAGTATGAAACAAATAACATGATCATAATAAAAGAAATATCTGGGCTATGAAATGTACAATGAGTAAAAAGAATGATCAAGTGTATGAACTATGTATGACTTGTTTGAGGAAGAAACCTTTGACTGCTATTATCATGAACCAGATGCACAGGATGCACAGATGCACAGGAAACACAGACCCCCACCCTGCCTGTCACAGTTTCCAAGAATCATGTACATTATGTTATCTCACATCCTCCTATGTACTCAGAATTAGGGTGTGCTGTTGCTAGCTAACCATATTATGCGTTTAACTGCGGAAAGAGATTGCTGTTAGCTACCGTAATTGCTTGCGTTTATCTGCGGAAAGAAGTTGCTGTTAGCAACCGAACTGTCTGCTTATCTATGGAAGAATCTGCAGCTGCTGGAGTACCGGTGGAAACCTGACTATAAAAGAAGGAGACTCAGACGGACTTATCCCTCTTCCTTGCAACCACCACTCTGATATCCCAGCTTTTATCAGAGGCATGAAGCTTCAAGCCTAGCTAGTATCTATCTGTTAGTTAGTACTCATTTTGATCTGTAACAAGTGTTTCTTTTTCATTTGATTATTTTAATAAATTCTGTTACATTTATTATAATCATCTGACTGGAACTTGGATCATTGAGTGCTGTTCATTTTCCTTCAACTGAATCAAGAAGATTCTTTCTGGGGAGAACCAACATCAAGGGGTGAGAATTCTTTTGAGATAAGAATAATTCACTGTTGAATTTGATTGATCAAACAGCCTAGCCAAAGAGGCAGCATATAACATGTAAACATATAGAGTGATATATGTACTACAAACTGTTATAGTGCGAACACGGTTGAAGAGTACCGCAAAAGGTAGACTTATAATATAGAGGGGAAATCTATTATCTCTATAATAGAATACGAATTTATATAGACTGATCACCTAACTCTTGAGGACACGACTAAAGGATAGGCTCTTTAGTTACCGCGGGATTATATTGATGTCCTGAACGGATGTCTTATAATTCGGAACGGTATTAATCGTGAAAATCCATCGCAACTTCCCCTTCCAACCCATCAGCTTCCTCACTCTCTAAAGATTTCCCTAAGCACTTTAAAAACCCTTCTGCCAAAGAATCTACAGAACCTCTAACACTAAAAAGCTGCTTATAAAAACCCTCCACCACACTCAACATCTCATCTGTCGACTTTGTATACCCATTCTCTGTCCTCAAATTCTCTATACCTCTCTTCTGTTGATTTTTCTTTATGGAAGCGAATAAAAATTTTGATGGCCCTTCCTCCAAAACCCTTCTCCTCCTGCCCATCTCTAACATAAACTTTTACGCCTCTTTCATATAGAAATCCTTTATCTTTCCCTGTAACTCGTAAAACCTGCCTCCTACCCCTGCTACCCCACTCCCTCCATTATTCCACAGAAACTGCATTTCCCTATTCCAACCATTAATTACCTCTCTCCTTTTCACCGCTTTAGCCCTCCCCCACCACCTACAGAAAATTCCTATTCTCTCCTTAACTCCCTCCCACCACAAAAGGCCCGCGACGCATACAACCCCTTCAAATTCTGCCACGCCCTATAAAGATGTCTGAACACCTGGCAGAAAATCTCGTCCTGCAAAAAAGACCTATTCAGCCTCCAGGACCCTCTTCCCCTCTCAAACCCCCCCACTTCCACCTCCACCCCTACCATACAATAGTCCGCCAACCAGACCGGTAACCTAAAAAACTTCCCCATTTCAATTCCCGCAGGTACAAACACATAATCCAGGCGGGAAGCTTCTCCTCTACTGTTTCTCCATGTAAATCCCTCTGATGCTCCCCCTACCACCTTGAAGGAATCACGAAACGAAAAACTTCTAATTAAATTGGCTAACTCCCCTCTAGGTTCTGTATCCAGCGACACATTACAGTCCCCCCCAAGAAAAACCTTCCTATGCGTAAAAAATAAAACTTTCAAACAATTAAAGAAACCCATCCTCTCATCTCTTTTGCTGGGAGCATAAACATTAATAATTCTAACACCCACCCCTCTCCATCTTACATCAACGTATAACACCCTCCCCGGAACAACCATTGCACTCCCTTCAACTAAAAATTCTTCAGAATTGAAAAGTATTCCCACCCCATCAGCCTTAACGTTTCCCGCCCCCCACACTTATGGGCCCCTTTCCCATTCCTCTGAAAAAATAACTTCGTCTCTGCTGCCCTCTAGATGGCATTCTTGTAACAACAAAACATCAAAACAACAGGTCTTTAAAGACTCAAAAAAGGATCTCCCTCGCTCTGCCATCTTTAGACCTCTCACATTGAGAGTAGCTATCCTGAAACCTCTCATCTCGGGCATGCAGAAATATCACAAAACCCCCCAAAAATTATATATAGAACCAAAAACAGTTTTGACCCTTTCAAACTGCACCTAAAAGCTGTCCCCCCACCCTCCCTTACATTAAATGTTACCTTCCTTAAACAAACCATTTTCACCACATCCAAAATTCACCTTCCCCAAACGCTTTTTTCCCCTCCCTCTCCCCCCTGATACCTCAATCCAATCCCCCCCTTCCCCTTCCACCCTCTCCCCCTCATCCCCCCCAGTATTCTTTTCCAAAATAGATTTCACCTTTTCAAAAACTCTCACCCTCCCCTCATTCCCGCATGTCCCTTCCCCTTCAGGAAGCTCTATCTCAATGTCCATCTCGTCTCCATCCTCTCCCCAGTCACTTCTGGCTGTCAGCTCTTGGGCCTGGAACCTGCTGCACTTTCGCTCGACCTCTGCACTCTTGTCCTCCAAAGGCCTCCGACGTCTTAATCCTTGACCCGTACCCAGTTTCAGCGTGTCCTGTTGCTGTAGGCCCTCACCATCACCTGAAGGGAGCTGTTTCTCTCCGCCACTTGCCATCTCCACTGCCCCCTGGTCTGTCTCATAGATTCCGCACAGCACCTCTGCCACGTCGAATTCAGACCACACTTGCGATGACGCCGTCTGCTGTTCCACCTCCACCTTCCCGCTCTTTCCCGGCCCCTCTGCATTCCTTGTTTCTCCAGCCTGCTCCTTCGACGCCGGTTTGGCGTTCAAACACGAGGGAACAGCCTCTTGACTGCTCATCACCGCCTGCACACTCTCCAGTAAGCCAGCAAAATCTTCCTGCAAATCGTGCCCTTCTTTGAACAGGCTGGCGTAAGATTTCTGCCTGCTGGGACACATCCGGAACAAATGATCTTTCTCCCCACACAAGCTGCATCTTTTAGGCTCTGGGCAGTTTGAGGCCACGTGCTCAGACGATTCACAAAAGCGACACCGTTGGCCTACACAGTCCGCCTTCACATGGCCTTGAGCGCCACACTTTCTGCAATACTGTGGCTGCCCTGGATAGTGCAGAAAGCCTCTATTTGACCCAATGAAAAAGGATCCTGGAGGGTGCACAAGGCCTCGCTGTACTGCTGGGTCTACTCGCAGTTTCACCAGATACCTCCGCTTGCCAGTCCAGATTCCAAAGCGGTCTTTCAAACGCTCACCTCCTTTGACTGTCTCACAATATCTAGCCAGAAAAGATAGCACATCACTGTCCTCCACAAAAGGGTTGTAAACGTGGATTGTCAAAGGTAAAAAGTCCTGAGCAAAGGCTGGGATTATTTGCAGGCCTTTCAAACACTGATGGTCTTTCTTCTTTTCCCAAGCTTCAAAAAAAGCAACACAATCCCTTAACTGGAAAAAGGTCAAGTCCATAAACCCAGAAGAAGAAGAAAAGTCTTGCAGGCAAAAGACTAGTAAGGCTGAAAATCCAAAAGCGTCCCTTTACTTCCATATCCGTATCCGCTTTCGCTTGTATCCTGACCTTGTTTCTCAACCGCACCATCATGGTCAGCATCTGCATCTCCTCTCTCGGTGCATCCATTTGGCGTACACTTGATCTTAGCCAAAAGGCAGAGAAGCGATGACACAATGACGCAGAGGCGGGGGAGCCGGCAAAAGCCACGCCCACCTGGGCCGCGGCGAGAGGGTCTAAGGTTGCCAACAAACAAGCTCAGCTCAGATTGGTTGTCACACCGAAAATGGATCACAACAGAGTGCACAACACGACACTCTGGAGTGCAACCTGGGATTTTGGATCATCAACATTCTGCCCTAAAAGTGAGCGGGCAGACCAAAGCGTACGTCGTAGAGACTTGAAACTCTGACGGATGGTAGTACCCGTCCGGTCTACAACATCACCAAGGCTCGCTCCGATCGGCCCCAGGGTGGCGCTGCAGCGATCAAAAGTACGAAATGGCTCGTAACTCCTCGACCGTCGGTCGCAGACCCAAGTGGCTTACATCACCGGAATCCTTGGCTCGGGCCGAACAATAGGCACGTCTCGGATTGGATGGTCGCGCGGGTATTTTGCATTTTCTGAAAAACCTACTTTTGCACACTAGTCCTAGGTTTTTTGCCCAATCTGACCCAAACCAGTACAGAAAGATTCTCTGGAGTCTGACTGCCAACAGTGATCGTGAAAAAAGTCGGAATTTCCATTCGCGTTGGCGACCGGACGCCAAAACGTTGGGAGTGGGCGAGGCGGGCTTTACTTAAATGGCTATAACTCTCCAACGGAATGAGACAATTACACCCAACGCGGTACACCTGTGTACGGGCTCAACCTGTGGTCACGTTAAAAGGGATGCGGCGACTGGCCACTTGGTGGCGCTCCAAACAGAAAAAACAACAACATGAATACGGCCATAGACGGCTGTATATCACGTGATGTTTCACGCATGCACAAGGTATTCATACCACATGATAGACCTCCTCATTACGAACAACTTTGCCTCTAGGACAACTGCTGTGAATCAAATCGTTTGTTAAATATTGGAGATTATTTGAAGAAGAATAAAACAAATCCATAAAAAAAAAAAAAAAAAAACTCCTTTCACAGAGGTTGTTTTATATCTCCCGATCAACCACTGCAGTTAAAATTATCTGGACTTCCTAGGTCATCAATTATCAGAAGAAGAAGAAAAACATAAGTGGAACTTTAACAATCTGCTATTTTAACCAGTGTGTCCAGGGGAGAGCGCGAACGCAGTCCCCCACTACCATAAATTATGCAGTCGAGATTCCCACATTTGGGGAATTCGCAGGGGTCAGCACAACCGAGTGCAATGGCCGAGACTCGCCCTGGGTGAACCACCTTCCTGATCATGGTGTCTCCCCTGCCAGGTAAGTATGAATTCCCAGGCCTTCAGTCAGAAGCACCCTGTCCCTCTTCGCAATCCTCACCAACGGTTTGACAATCAAACACACACACACACACACACACCTGATTCAACTCATCAGCTCGTTAGTAAAAACTCCAAGAGATAAGAGAGACATCAAAAATGTGCAGTGACGTTTTTTTTTTTTTTTTTTCATGCTCCGGCTCAGTGAGCCAAAAATCTATTTAATACGCAGGACACGTAGGCGCTTCGCCGGATCGAGGCCCATTCAAATAAGTTGCCATATGACGCATAGGCTGTGTGAGGGACTGTAGGCTAAATTTGGATCCATTTTCATGCTTATATGACGCCATATTGCGCAATAGGCACTGTGGGGACACCTCTGGGGGCGCTGTTGAGCTGTGCTGAGGGGCTAATCCCACGAACAGCCTTTTTGTCCCCCTAACTGCCTATTCTTAATCATTTTGTAAACAAAGCGCCTAAACGTCCACCTAACTGCTGACTAGTCTTTACCGTTGTCTTCCTCACGACCCACGAACAGCCTAAACATCCACCTAAGTGCCTATTTTTCACCAATTCGTCCACGGAGTGCCTAAACGTCCCCTAACTGATTAGTCTTCATCGTAGTCTCATCGTAGTCTTCCTCACGTCCCACGAACAGCCTAAACATCCACCTAAGTGCCTATTTTTCACCAATTCGACCCATGGGCCCTAAACTTCGCATGCTGGTAGCCTATGGGGGCCCCACTGACATATTTCAGGAGGACAGGTCTCTAGAGTGCAGGGAAAATTTTAACACCAACCTGGGACACTAGGACCCTGAAATCCAGGATCCAGAACCGGGGCCCCTGGACTACCACCGTGTCAAATTTGGAGCCCCTGCGACCTTTTGACCACTGCCAAACGGACCTTTTGGTACACTGTCCACGAACCACCTATGAAAACGCATGCGATAAGTTGCACGTGTTCTCAGCTACTGTTCGGCCCCCGGGGGTCCGAGGGGCCCCAAAGGTCGCATCCTGGTAGCCTAGGGGCCCCATTGCCACATACTAGAAGGATGAGTCCTTAGACCGGAGGGAATTTTTTTTTTTTGACTGCCTTTGTCAAAATCTCTCACAAAGACCTCTTGGGCTCATAGACAGAAATACCCTATCCAAAGGGCACATTGAAAAGATAGGTTAGAGTTGAGAAACAGACTCGGGGCCCACCTAGGACCCTGATATCCAGGATCCTGACCAAGGGGCCCCTGGACTACCACCGTGTCAAATCTGGCGCCCCTGCGACCTTTTGACCCCTGCTTTCCAGACGTCCGTCCTGCAACCTATTTAATGTAGGCTGTTTGTGGACAAGTGGGCCAATTAAGCACGAAAACGGGTCGAAGGGACACGAGGCTCTAGACACGGCCCCAGGGGGTCCTGACGAGGCGATAATGACAATTTCGGGCCAAACGGACCTTTTGGTCCACTGTCCACAGACAGCCTACAGGGGCCCTGTCGAATAAGTCACAGGTGGGATGCTGTTTTCAACTTAGATTTTTGGAGCGTGTGAATTTTCAGGAACCTATAGTTGCATTCTCAGGAACCTATAGTTGCATTCTCAGGAACTTATAGTTGCATTCTCAGAATCTTGTAATCTATGAGGTGAAACCTACTGTACCAGTCCCACTAAGTCCCATCTTTGACCAGGCATAACTCAGGAAGCATAACTCAGGAACCAAGCCAACTTTGGGCTCCATACTCTGGGGTCATGGGGTGTCCAAGGGTGCCTCCCCATGCCCGGAGTTTGGAGCTCTAACTCGGCTTGTTCCCCGAGAAACACCCGGTCAAAGTCCCATCTTTGAACAATCATAACTCAGGAAAACAAGCCGACTTTGGGCTCCATACTCTGGGGTCATGGGGGGCCCTTGGGTACCTACTCATGCCCGGAGTTTGGAGCTCCAAGTCAGCGTGGTTTCCGAGATACACCCGGTCAAAGTTCCAAAGGAAGTTGCCATATTTTGGGAAATAAGCCAGCCTGGAGCTCCATACTCTGGGGTCATGGGGGGCCCATGGGTTCCTCCCTACACCCGGAGTTTGGAGCTCCAAGTCGGTGTGGTTTCCGAGATACAGCCGGTCAAATTTCCACAGGAAGTTGCCATATCTCGGGAACCAAGCCGAGTCTGGGCTTCATACTCTGGGGTCAAGGGGGTCTCATGGGTATCCCCCCACGCCCGGACTATAGAGCTCCAAGTCGGCGTGGTTTCCGAGATACACCCGGTCAAAGTTTCACAGGAAGTTGCCATATCTTGGGAATTAAGCCGAGTCTGGGCTCCATACTTAGGGATCTAGGGGGTCTCATGGGTACCCTCCCACGCCCGGAGTATGGAGCTCCAAGTCGGCTTGGTTTCCAAGATACACCCGGTCAAATCTAGAGCGGAAGTGGCCGTATCTCGGAAACGGAAGGTCCTACGAGCTGGGGATGGTGGGATCAGAAGGGTACCCATGGGCCCCCCTCATGCCCGGAGATTGGAGCTACAACTCGGCTTAACTCCCAAGATACACCCGGTTATACATAAGGGACTTTTGGACAAAGCGGTCTATATCTCCGAAAGGACGAGTCCCAGCGGATCGTCCTTTGGGGTGGTGAGGGGCCCCTAGGGGCCCTCTCAGACCCCAGAGTCCCTACTTTGACCCGAGTTTGGTGCATCTAGGTGGCTTGGTCGCGGAGTTATAGCCGTTTATGAGATCCATTTGGTGATGTCCCACCTGCAACTTATTTGATGGAGGCCCCATAGGCTCCCCGTGGACATTGCATTAAAAGGTCATATTTCATAAATAAAGTGGTTATTTGTGGTCAAACCTACTGTACACCACTCAGGGGACACTATACAACACACTGATGTACATTTCACCCAATAATTGTGCAAAATTAGCATAAAATCATATTGTCCACGGACAGCCTACAGCAGCCCTGTCGAATAAGTTGCAGGTGGGATGCTGTTTTTAACTTAGACATTTTCAACGGGTGAATCCCCGTAATGAATAAGCGATTTGAGCATATGTGCTGAAGTCCCACCTGCAATTTATTTGATGGAGCCCCTGTAGGCTGTCTGTGGACATTACATTAAAAGGTCGTATTTCATAAATAAAGTTGTTATTTGCGGTCAAACCTACTGTACACCACTCAGGGGTCACAGCACAACACACTGATGTACATTACAGATATTTATTATGCAAAATTAGCATAAAATCATACTGTCCACGGACAGCTCACAGGGGCACCGTCAAATAAGTTGCAGGTGGGATGCTGTTTTCGACTTAGAATTTTTGGAGCGTGTGGATTCTCAGAAACCTTGGGTTGGAGAGTGTGGATTCTCAGAAACAGTGGGTTGGAGAGTGTGGATTCTCAGAAACATTGGGTCTGATTTTCTGAAGCCTGTCATTTATGAGGTGAAAGCTACTGTACACCAACACAGGGGACACAACACAACACACTGATGTACATTACAGCCATTAATTATGTATTATTAACCAAAAAATGGACTGTCCACAGACAGCCAATTTGGACCCTGTCGAATAAGTTACAGGTGGGATGCTATTTTTGACCGGGCATAACTCAGGAACCAAGCCGACTTGGGGCTCCATACCAAAACAGTCTATATCTCGGAAAGGATGAGTCCCAGCGGATCGTCCTTTGGGGTGGTGAGGGGCCCCTAGGGACCCTCTCAGACCCCAGAGTCCCGAGGTTCTGGGACCCTTCCTTCTGAAGTGAACCCTTTCCTCTTGGGCCCCGTATCTCGGACCATGGGGGTGCTAGAGCCTCGGGCTAGGGCCCGTTGGAGAGGGCCCCTCGAGATCCTACTTTGACCCGAGTTTGGTGCATCTAGGCGGCTTGGTCGTGGAGTTATAGCCGTTTATGAGATCCATTTGGTGAAGTCCCACCTGCAACTTATTTGACGGAGCCCCTGTAGGCTCCCCGTGGACATTGCATTAAAAGGTCATATTTTATAAATAAAGTGGTCATTTGTGGTCAAACCCACTGTACACCACTCAGGGGACACGGCACAACATTACAGATATTAATTATGCAAAATTAGCATAAAATCATACTGTCCACGGACATCCTACAGGGGCCCTGTCGAATTAGTTGCAGGTGGGATGCTGCTTTTCACTTAGACATTTTCAGTGGGCGAATCCCCGTAATGAATTGGCGATTTCAGCATATGTGCTGAAAAGTTTCATCTTTTTTGAAGAGCTCAAAGGCGAAATCAAAACATAAGGGTTTTATGGGAACCTTCCTGGCCTTCTCCGCTGCTCCCTGGCACATCAGCTTTGGAATCCCCTGCTTGACCCTTCCAAAGAAAATACACGGTGAAGGATTGATCACCATTGTGCCAATAGATACAGCATTATAGACTCAGTAATCGTAACCGTTGAATAGTGTGTCCTCAGTCCGAGGACACACTATTCAACGCTCACTAGTTGCTCCGGCGAATTACTTCATTAATCCTTGTTTTTCTGCTTTACCACGCATTTATTAGCAAGCACTTTCTATTTTTATATCATGTGAACTTATCCACGAAACTATTCCTTATAAAAAACAATTAGATTGCTTTGATATCGCTACTTATATCCAACCTTTCGATTCTCGGCTACTAGCCTTTAGCCCGCTAACATTTCACGCGTGGCCTCGGCCGTCTAATATTACACCCTTTCACTGAAAGGACACGGGTTATATTTGACATTGCAGTCCTAAATTAGTACTGATAGTTGTAGTATCACTGCTAATTTACAGCTCATTTGTTATAATGGCGAACATATCGGATGTGTGTCCAACTTTACCTCTGAGTGCAGGTGAGGACTTTCGAGCTATTCTCGGTGAATCTGGAGCTGGAATCCGTGAAGAAACAGATCCGTGGTCTGCTGGAAAAGCAAGCCGAGCTGTTGGATCGGCGATCAGCACTTGAAGCAGCACGCGCCGATGCTCACAAGTCAGTGGTTAGTAACTCTTTAACTCCGAGTTCGTCTACTCCGTGTGTTTCTCTGTCCAGAAGGACGCATCTCGGGCTTCATTTACTCCGGCACCGACACAACACAATGGACCATGGATCACGCAGCGGAAGACGCGAGCCAGGACCAGAGCTACTCCTCCGCCCCTCCCGGTCTTCGAGATCTCCACTCGGAACCGCTTCTCCCCTCTTCGCGAGTCGAAACGCGACGACGCCGTGATCATCGGCACGTCCATGGTCCGCCATGTCCGTGGTACCTCAGGTAAAGGTAAGGTGCGCTCTCACTGCTTTCCTGGTGCTCGTGTTCTTGATATCGCTGCACAGGTTCCCGAAATCCTGACCGGGGACGAGCGCGTCGGAGCTGTGGTGCTGCATGCGGGAGGGAGCGACGTCAGGCTGCGGCAGACGGAGGTTCTGAAGAGGGACTACATGAGCCTGATCGAGGCGGTACGCAACACAGCGCCTGAGGCAACGATCATCGTGTCTGGACCGTTTCCCACGTACCGACTAGGACAGGAAAGGTTCAGTAGACTATTTGCACTAAATGAATGGTTAATGTCACTGTGTAATGAACAGAAACTGCTCTTTGTAAATAATTGGAATCTGTTTTGGGAGAGACCCAGGCTGTACCGTGCTGATGGCCTTCACCCCAGCAAAATCGGAGCGGCTGTTCTGTCGGATAATATCTCCAAGACGTTACGCACCAGATGACTAATAAGTCAAAATCCAAATCACAGTCTTTGCTGTCCAAACTTAATTGATATACGTAGTGAAGAACATTATATAGAAACTGTGTCTATTTCTCGTTTAGTGAAGCCAAACAATAAATCTAGTGCAGGATCTAGCACAAATCTTATTGTAATTAAACCAGAAAATCTAAATATCAGTGAACAAAAAGAATTTCTAAAGCTAGGTCTTCTAAACATTAGATCGCTCACACCTAAAGCGGTTATTGTAAATGAAATGGTCACAGATAATAATTTCGATATACTTTGCCTTACTGAAACCTGGCTTAAACCAAACGAGTATTTCGGTCTAAATGAGTCCACTCCGCCAAGATACTGTTATAAACATGAGCCCCGTCTGATCGGTCGTGGCGGCGGTGTTGTAACAATCTATAGAGATATTCTTAATGTTACTCAGAAAACAGGTCACAGGTTTAATTCGTTTGAAGTACTTGTGCTAAACGTTACGCTCTTAGATGTAAGAAAGAAATCCCTATTATCTCTAGCCTTGGCTACTGTATATAGACCTCCAGGACCATATGCTGATTTCCTAAAAGAGTTTGCAGACTTTCTCTCAGATCTATTGGTCAATGCCGATAAAGCAATGATTGTTGGAGATTTTAACATACACGTAGATAACACAGACGATGCGTTAGGGACTGCGTTTACAGATTTATTAAACTCCTTTGGGGTCAAGCAGAATGTCAGTGGTCCCACTCATCGTCTAAATCATACACTAGATTTAATTATATCATATGGAACCAATCTAACCTATATAGATATTATACCGCAAAGTGACGATCTCACCGATCATCACATGGTAACTTGTATAATACGCACTGCTGAAATGTGTCATGTTGCGCCACGTTATAGACCAGGCAGAACAATCCTTCCGACCACTATAGATAGATTCTCAAATAGCTTACCTGATCTATCTCAGCTGCTCAGTGAACCCAAACAAACAGATGAACTAGAGGAAATGACCAGCAGTTTGAGCACCATTTTCTCTAGTACATTAGATATTGTTGCACCAATTAGATCAAAAAAGGTTAGAGAGAAAACTAAAGCACCATGGTACAACAGTGCTACGCATGCTATCAAGAGAGAAACTCGTAACCTAGAGCGTAAATGGAAACAAACTAATTTAGAGGTCTTTAGAATCGCGTGGAAAGACAGTATGTCATGTTATAAAAAAGCTCTAAAAGCAGCCAGGGCAGAGCATCTCCGCAAACTAATAGAAAATAACCAAAATAATCCAAGGTTTTTATTTAACACCGTGGCTAGACTAACAAATAAACAGACATCGCCAGAGCAAAATATTCCGTTACAGTGTAGTAATAATGATTTTATGAACTACTTCAATGAGAAAATAGAAAGCATCCGAAACACAATTGTAAATGTACAATCCTCTATGGTGTCTTATGATTCAGCCTCAATTATCGTCCCTCAAGAACAACTACACCGCTTTACAACTATAGGACAGGAAGAGCTAAATAAACTTATCATTGCATCTAAACCAACAACATGTTTATTAGATCCAATACCAACTAAATTTCTGAAAGAAGTGTTACCTGTAGTGGAAGAGCCTCTTCTTAATATTATTAACTCGTCTTTATCTTTAGGTCATGTTCCAAAAATATTCAAGCTGGCAGTAATAAAACCTCTCATTAAGAAACCGCAATTAGATCCAAATAACTTAGCAAATTACAGACCCATTTCAAATCTTTCATTTATGTCTAAAATACTAGAAAAGACGGTGTCCGCTCAATTGTGCTCTTTCATGCAAGAAAATGAGATATATGAAAAATTTCAGTCAGGATTCAGACCGCATCATAGCACAGAAACTGTGCTAGTTAAAATTACAAATGATTTACTTTTAGCTTCTGACCAAGGCTGTATCTCAATATTAGTTCTACTCTACTTTGACACTATCGATCATAAAATACTCTTGGATCGACTACAAATCTACACTGGTGTTCAGGGACAGGCATTAAGCTGGTTCAATCGAAGATAACGTCAGTAGACTATGGAGTGCCGCAAGGATCGGTGTTAGGCCCTCTGCTATTCTCAATATATATGCTGCCACTTGGTAATATTATAAGAAAACATGGCATTAATTTCCACTGTTATGCTGATGACACTCAATTATATATTTCATCACGGCCAGATGAAAACACTAACTCATCAAAATTGACAGAGTGTCCTAAAGATATAAAATGCTGGATGACGCATAATTTCCTGCTACTAAATCCAGATAAAACGGAGGTATTACTTGTTGGTCCAAAAACTATCCACAAAACCACTTACAATACAACTTTAATATAGAAGGATGTCCTGTTACTTTATCCTCTACGGTAAAAGACCTGGGTGTTATACTAGACCGCAACTTGTCTTTCGAAAATCATATTTCATATGTTACAAGAACAGCCTTTTTCCATCTTAGAAACATTGCTAAATTACGTAACATGCTATCTGTTTCTGATGCAGAAAAGTTAGTTCATGCATTCATGACCTCGAGACTAGATTACTGTAATGCTTTATTAGCTGGTTTTCCTGCATCCTCAATAAACAAGCTACAGTTAGTGCAAAATGCAGCCGCTAGAGTTCTTACTAGGTCAAGAAAATATGATCATATAACACCGATTTTATCATCTCTACACTGGTTTCCTATCAAGTTCCGTATCAATTACAAAGTATTATTACTGACCTATAAAGCCCTAAATGGTTTAGCTCCTGTGTATTTAATGGACCTTCTATCGCCCTACAATCCATCGCGTTCTTTAAGATCACTAAATTCGAGGCTTCTAGTCATTCCTAGGATATCTAAGTCCACTAAAGGAGGGAGGGCGTTCTCACATTTAGCTCCTAAACTCTGGAATAGCCTTCCTGATATTGTTCGAGGCTCTGACTCGCTGTCCCAGTTTAAAACTAGATTAAAGACGCATCTCTTTAGCCAAGCATTTACATAATGCTTACCTTTTATAATACTGCTGAATCAGATCAAATGCATTTAATACTATAAAACTTGAAGAGACTGTAGGTTATCTGTATAGGTTGCATAGTATTTGCAGTCATTACGTTCCTGTGTATATTGCGTGAATGACGGGTGGTTGGGCAGATATTGTGTTGCGGTAGGTAGTATGCCATACGGAACCGTTGTCCACTGAAACTGCCTATTCACGCACCAGTGGGGCTCGACAGCCTTAGTCAACGGGTTGGCGCGTATGGTTGGGTTGAGGAGAGATTGTGAGATTGTGGTTAGGTCTCAGCAGCAGGAGGCACGTAGAGGTCAGTAAGCTGGGCTGAGTTGAGTGGGGGACGGAGGGGGGTGATTTTGGGACGCAAGAGTCACTGTCTTCATGTTTTATCATTTACGACTGTGCTATGGAAATCATCATTATGAACAGCAGCTACGCTAATTATTTTCCCTTTGCTTTTCTGCTGTTATCTCGGGACGCAAGTCCAGAGAAAATGGCGTTCGTCAGCTCCAGTTTGTATCCAGCCTCTCAGGGAGACTTCAGATGCTCCAATCACAAAGCCTGTGAAGTGACGACTCAACACGGGCGATATGGACTCTCTATGGTGGACGGCACTGATCCTCAACTACTCGTCTTAAGACCGGCGTGATTACTTGGACTTCCAAAAAATACTCTAAATGTTCCGATCCAATCTGACTTGTAATGCTGCCCGAATCATGCACTGTTCCTTCGTTGGCCAGAGGAGAACTGGCCCCCCGACTGAGTCTGGTTTCTCCCAAGGTTTTTTTCTCCATTCTGTCACCTGATGGAGTTTTGGTTCCTTGCCACTGTTGCCTTGGCTTTTGGCTTGCTTAGTTGGGGACATTTAATATTCAATAATATTATTGATCTGCCTTACTTAAGGTGGACATTGACGCAACTTATTTTAGAAACAAACTTTGTTATATTGTTTTCATGTTATCACTGTGAAGCGCTTTGATACAATCTGTATTGTAAAAAGCGCTATATAAATAAAGGTGACTTGACTTGACTAGATGGACGAATAGGCTGTTCGTGGGACGAGAGGAAGACCAGGATGAAGAATAGTCACTTAGGTGGCACTTTAGGCACTCTGCGGACGAATTCATGAAGAATAGGCACATAGGTGGACGAATAGGCTGTTCGTGGGACGAGAGGAAGACCTCGATGAAGAGTAGTCACTTAGGTGGCACTTTAGGCGCTTCGTTGGACGTCACCACCCCCCTCCGCCGTCATTGGACGACTCTTCAGGAGGGCGGGGAAGGTTCTGTTCATTTAGGCTGCCAGGTGGATGAATAGGCACTTCGTGGACGCCATCCCACAACCTATTCGACACTCGACAAGGATCGGGGGACAAAGTCCCAGGGCCTCAGGGGGCAGGGGCCGAGGGACCCAAGGCAGCCCCGGGCCCCCCAATAATCATCTAGGGGGCGGCGCGCAGAGTCTCCACGGACAGGCTAGCCACGAACCGCCTAGTAAGCTACGAGACAGACGCAAGTACCATAAGGCGGGATATAAAACAACCTCTGTGAAAGGAGTTTTTTTTTTTTTTATTGATTTTTTTTATTCTTCTTCAAATAATCTCCACTATTTAACAAACGATTTGATTCACAGCAGTTGTCCTGGTGGCAAAGTTGTTCGTAATGAGGAGGTCTATCATGTGGTATAAATACCTTGTGCATGTGTGAAACATCACATGATATACAGCCGTCTATGGCCGTATTCATGTTGTTGTTTTTTCTGTTTACAGTGCCACCAAGTGGCCAGTTGCCGGATCCCTGTTCACGTGACCACAGGCTGAGCCCGTACACAGGTGTGCCGAGTTGGGTGTAATTGTCTCATTCCGTTGGAGAGGTATAGCCATTTAACCCTCTAGGCGCCACGGTCGAGTTTACTCGACAAGATGCGGCACTGAATAAAACGGCCGATTTTGTCAAATTGGGTGTCAAATTTCATTCAACGTCCCCTCCACTGGATGGCAGACATGTCATACTTCATCCCCGAATCAAAAAAACGTCATGTTTCTATACAAAATGTTCGAGTTAGAGCGCATTGAATCAGTGCGATCAAAAGCGGAGCTAGTTTGCGAGTGAGCCATGTTATCAGATCCTCTCTGCAATCGCGGCGACAGTATTTCGGTAGAGACTTTTAATACCTTCTAATACCACTGGGTATGTTTGACGAGGTCGAAGTATTCATAGGACAGTTAGGAGGCAACGTGGAGGCAGGGTGAGGAGTCGCAATGACAATGACAGTAGTCCGAGCTCTGCACACTCGCGCGCGCGTGCGAGGCAGATCTGGCCGCGCTGCTCGTATCATGTCACTCATGATCTGTGTGAGTGAGCGTTTGAACTAAACAGGTCTTGTCTACTTGTGTTTGTATGTCATATGAATAATACATATGTGCCCCATACATGGAATCAGAGTGCCTACTGTATTTAGTAAATGGAAAATCTCTACAGCAAAAGGCCAACCACTACATGCATTCGGTTTGAAGAACTTTGTGGAATCCCTCCAGACTGTTGCTTCCATGCAGACACTTGTAGTAGGGAACATCCACCCCATTGATGCTGGTGGTACGCGCTACCCTGTACATACTCATCTCCGGAGGATCTTGTATGCACTCGAGGTGTCGCTGCTGGCCTTCCCATACACTATCTATTGCTTCTGTAAAGAAATAAGAGCAAATATTTAAGCATTATACGGTGTCAACACAGTACATGATAACCATAATAACATCCCCATACACGCTCTGTGTTTATGATACACGCTAACAGTGGATTACAATATATAGATCATATATAGTTTACCTGTGCCTTATATGCATTGTGCCGTGTTGTCAATATGGAAAATGCTTGTAACAATATTTTTAAATGTTTGCATCAGATTACTTACCTGCTGACGTGAAGAGGGGGATTCCACTTTCATCCAGCCCCAGCGGACCTTTCAGCTCATCAATGGCTGTCTGGACAAGACGTAAAGTCTCCTGAACCCCAAGCGTGACTCTACGAACATGGTGCTTCAGCTGTTCCCGCACCACGTAGAGTCGCACCATGTCTTCATCGGTCACCGTGTCATAAGCCGGGTCCTTTGCTCGGACTGCCTTGATGAGAAGCTCCAGGTCTGCGCGGTTGTAGGCCAGCACCGCTCCTGCTAGGGCAGACTTGAAGACCGAGTATTTGGAGTGGCTCTCGGTACAGATGGCTGCATCAAAACGATGTATCCAGTGAAAAAAAATCCAAACGCACAACCATACACTTGTCCACTCACGTCTGGAACAAGGTCTCCACAGCGGTTGGGCCTTGTGCGCGACAGCACCCACGGTCAATGTACAGTATATGAGGTACAGGTTGATTGGCCTGCTTGAATCTCTCCATCACCCCCTGGCACATGGGTCTCAGACACTCCATGGATTCTTTGCAGGTTAGAACAAATGAGACAATCTGACATTTGCTCATTGCCTATACTTGTAAACTACTCTGCTGAGCCTTTGCCCTCTCCACTCAGCTTCTTAACCACCTGCGAGACACAAGGAACACCGTACCAGATTGAAATTTTACGTTCTGCATTTTATGTAAGTGTATGCTTATTCAAAAAGGTTTAACTTCTCTTTTTTTAGTTTGTTATACAAGCGGCTAAATCTATTCTCTTCATTATTAGTGTTCTTTATAACATGTTGTCTGCACTATGTTTGTACTTCTGTACTGGAAGCTCCTAACACCAAGACAAATTCCTTGTGTGTGTGCAAACACACTTGGCAATAACCCAGCTGGCATTCGACTGACATTAAACGTTTAAATGTTGTTGAAATAATGTCAGTTTAGGAAAAAACATTAATTCAACTTCAAAACAACGTTGAACACCAAATAGTTGAATTGGTGTTGTTAACTCACTACGGATTCAACATAGAAATATCAACCATTTTTGAGTTGTACGTCAAATCAACATCATTTTTACAACCATGACTTTTAAATATTTGTTTAAAATATATCGGTAAAAAAATAACGTTGTTCCAACATCCAAACAATGCTGATCAATTAACTGGTGAAAAAGTGTTGATACATGAATAATGATACAACGTTGAAAGATCAACTCTGAATTAAACGTTTGTTGAGTCGTGATAAAAGTGCTTTCTACATCTCCCGGCTTACTTTAAGAGCAACTCCAGTCTGGCAGGACTCTCAAGTTTTAAAGACAGACAAGAGTGGTGTTTAATTAGTAATATTATTATTAGTGTTTTTGTTATTAATAATTGTTTAGACTTGCAGAAGAAAATATTTGACACGGCACTGAGAATTCAACCAAATACAAAGTATATTCTTCCTCTTCCACCTGCACCGTCTCCTCCCTTGTCTCCTCCTCTATGGGCCTACCCTTGTCGCCACCTTCTCTGGGCCAGCATCCTCTAACCTGGCCTTATCAGGGGCTTTCCTCTCAGGGCGAATGAGAGGATGCCTAATTGCTTTTTAACTGACATATTTGAAAGATGCAATGATTATTGCATCCATGGCCTGCATATAATTATAAAATATGACATGATTTTAAAAGTGACCTATAACATCAACTATGCAATACGCTTTTTTATTTAGGGCTTATATAATTAAGCCTATTTGGAGAGGGAGATGTTTATAATGTGACAATGTCAGTCATCGTGTGATAACAAATGACTAGGCCTAGAGTACTTGTTCTGAGCAAGTGTTGTCAGTGAACAGGCTGTAAAACTGTTGGCTACACTGTTAGAAAAAAAAGTGAAAAAACGGAAATATTCTGGCAGCTGGGGCGCCAGAAAAATACCGTGAAATACCAGTTAAAAACCAACTCGTAAAAAAAACGGAAATATTCTGGCAGCTGGGGCGCCAGAAAATGTCTGTTAAAAAACGGAAAAAAATGGTAATTTCTTATCCTATAATTATGGTTTATTACTGTTATTCTACACAAAATATATCTTTCATTATCTGATATAATGTTAATTTACTGACCTATTGAGGTATTAATATCTGTTTTATACCAATGTAATACACTGTCAACCAACAACCACAGTGGTGATGAGAGTCACATGATCATTCAAAGCTCATTCAGCGCTATCTCTCGTACAAGAGATTAAAAGGTGGCTAATTCGTACGACCTCACTCGTACGATTTGTCTAAACTCTAAACCAACGTGATGGGTATTGGGTAGGTTTAGGGGCGGGGTCAGGGATAGGTCATTCGTACGAATTCATACGATTTTGGTAACTTGTACAATATGCACGAATTAGCAAAAACCGTATGAATTCATACGAATTGCCTTGAGAGCAGGCTGGCTCATCACAAGCAGCTCTTCCACAAAAGATTAGAAATATCAATATACAGAAACTGCACAGTATCGTTCGCACAAACATTAAACACCATCATGGTAACACATGAAATTTTAAAAATGCAATAAACATTAGTTTAACAACATTAAATGTAACATAAAACCCTGATATACATAACTCATTCGGAAAAAACTAAGAAAACTATGAAGAAACATAGTTATTTCAACAAAAACACATCAAATGTGAAGTGTCACGCAGGGAATTGTGGGAATGTCAATTTACGGTTTTTCACTGTAAATTATACAATGAGTTGTTCTTTTTTACTTTCAAAAACTGTAAATTGAATGGTATTTTACAGTAAAATTACATTAAATGTACCATTAGATCTATCACAGTTATTATATAGTACGGAAATACTATTATTTAACCTTAAAACTCACTTTAACACCCACATCTTCAAGGAAAACATGTTAAATGACTGATTTCTGTAGTTATGCCTTCTTTTCTTTGTTTTCTAATTTAACAGAAAAAATCTGTAAAATATTACAGAATATTTTATGTAAAATTACACATAACCCTGTAAAAATACAGACAATTTCCTTTAAAGTCCCTGTAAAGGCAATAAAAAAAAAAAATTCTAAACACATTATAAATGTTAGAAATGTATTGCTAAAACATATTACAAAGACTGTGAACTGTGAAGTACTGAATTGTGGAGTTAGACCGTTAAACAGTTTTTCACCATTGCTATTTTCCGGATTTTCTGGGCGGGGCTAAAACAGGGCTCGATGACGCACTGGAGCCCTTGAGCTCCTGGACACGCCCCTACTTGATGACGCACTGAGGCCACTGAGGCTGGCCGCTCCTAACAATATTATAGAGCAGATTCACATCAGTGTGCCGCTCAATCGCGAGTTACTGTCAGTACTATTATTAGTAACACAGCCTACAGATTGCTAGCTACTAGCTATGCCTTCGTCACGGAAATGCATACTACCTGGATGCGATCACCGGATCACGTACAAAACAGATCGGTGTCCTTGTTTAAATTTCCGAAAAATGATTACATCAAGAAGAAGTGGGTTCATTTTGTGAAGAGCCACCTTTGATGGAGAGCTGAGGATCACCTGCAAAAACTAAAAAAAAGTGTCAGAAATGCAAAAAACCCAATTGCACAACTATCAAAGAGGATAGCAGAAATGGACAATGCAAAAATTCACGTCTAACCAGCAGCACTTGGGACATTTGTGTCAACTAAGATGAAGGACTCCTGTTTTTTTTGGGACATGCCTTTGCCTTGGTAAAGAAAGAAGGCCAGAAAAGACATGTGTGTGTGATGTGTACAGTCTCAACGCTTTGGACAGTTTCATGCGATCACTGCGCGATGAAAGACGGAACCAAAAACGAGAGCTGATTGAAGAGAAAAAACTAAAGCACAAGGCAGTTTGTCTACCATACAAAAGTGGCTACGTATTTATGCCATTGCTTCATGGCAGTGAAAGGAACTAACCAGCCTAGGATAAGTGACAGAAGAAGATGAGTAACTCCACTAATAGCTGTTAAAGGGTTAGTTCACCCAAAAATGAAAATGATGTCATTAATGACTCACCCTCATGTCGTTCCAAGCCCGTAAGACCTCCGTTCATCTTCGGGACACAGTTTAAGATATTTTAGATTTAGTCCGAGAGCTTTGAAAATACATTTTGGTCCAAAAATAACAAAAACTACGACTTTATTCAGCATTGTATTGTCTTCCGGTTCTGTTGTGGATCCGCGTTCACGAGTCCGCAGTGACGCTGCTGACATAAGACGCTGCTGACGTGTATCTGGTGCGTCCGTGTATTCGGGTTCAAATAAATATGGCTGGGCAAAAAAATGCAAGTCTTCCTCTGTGTGGAAATCCTTAGACATATTTGCGAAGATTGTTTTGTTTCCAGCGTGCGTCTCCCTCAGACTGTAAACGAAGCTCGGGCGCACCAGGGGCCTATACCATGAAGCCGGTTTAGGTGGCTAGCCAGCTATGTTTCAGCTTAGTTTCCGCCAACCCTGGGTTTTAGGTACTATGAAAGTAGCTCGGCTTTAATCGGTGTTCATTGCCATGGTACCCTACGCTGCATGGCTAACCTGCTCCGGGGCAGGTTAAGTTCTGGATTCGCGATCTCAGACTGAAGTTTGACCAATCAGCTGTGAGCAAAGAAACATATAGGTGACGTAACTAATTCCCAGTGTTTGTTGCAATGGCTTTACATTTTCTTTCAAATCCTGTGGACATCTCAGCGCAAATTGTTAGACGAGCACATCGTAGAGAAAGAGTTTTTAGCCGGACAAAATCCCCTTGCCTTTCCTGATAGTGTATGAAAGATACAGATTTTCTGCGGAAGGAATATCTAAATGGTATTGCGTTGCGTTTTTTTTTTCAAGTGGTTGCCTACATACTTGCACGATCGGTGATGCACAGAATCTAGGGGAAAACACGGTTTGTCGAACCATTCCCAAGGTGGTCCTCGCTCTGCAGGAGTACATTAATATTTAATAGTGTTCCCCAGACATTTATTGACCATGTCCATAAGAGACGGTTTTTATAAAATTGCCGGTAAAATATTTTGATAGGGTGTAGTGTTGTCACGATACTAGAATTTCTAACTTCGATACGATACCTTGAAAAATATCGATATTCGATACCATTTTCGATACCACGGAGAAAAAACTGCCACAATATTAAGGGGGTATTTTTTTTAATTTAAAGCTAAATATAACAAGTCTAAAACATTACAATGAGGTATATTTTACATGAACAAAAATGTCCTGAGTTCTATTTGTTTATATTTTTTAATTGGACCAGAGCTAACATGATGTATTTTTATTACCTACTGTTATCAAAGATTAAAATATACTGTAACAAAAAAGCACTTAACAGTATCAAATTGGAGGATAGAGAGTCAGTAATGTATAATAATAAGATTAAACATTCAATTTTCAGTTAAAGGCATGTCATTATTGAATTTAGAGATGCCATTGTCTAGCTGTTTAGTTTCATTAATATCTGTGTAATCAAATTGATGATAATAGCTAATGAAGGAAAATTGCAGAATTAAATAATTTTTGAATAAAGTTAAATAGGCACCAGTTAATTTACATTTGACCACAGTTACAATATTTACTTGTCTAAGATTCCTCAGTCAGATTATGTTAACTTTAAGAATTAAAACGAGACAACACAAGCTATGTTTCCATCCACTTGTCAATCGAATCATCTGAAGTTCGGTAAAAAAACTCATGCGAATTAAGCTGGTGAAAGTGTGTTTCCATCCAACGGCTTTAAAGCGAATAAAAACCTGTGCGTAATGACGTCACATGCTGTTTTGCGATCAAATTGGTATATCGAATTGATTTGAGACATTTTAAGGTGTTTCCATTCATTTTCGCGCTGAATCGCACAACATTCAAGCAAACATTTGCGAACAAAGTTTTGCTAGACAAAATGGATGGCGCATCTGCCATCAAATGATCAATATTGCAAGTTGTAGCCTAGTGCTTAAGTGCCAGCTGATAGCGACATATGTAAGGGATGATGTATAGCGAGGCGGTTGTTAGCCTGAAAGGGGTTGTCTACATCCCGCTTATTACATGGCTAACGTTACCTACCAAATAAATAAATAATTTGACACAAAATATTGATTTAAAACGGAGTTTATTGATTTAAAAACGATTGTACTCCTTCCGCTAAAGAAAATAGTCCGTTCCGTCTCTGAACTGCGTCCATGGCAACGCTGTTTTTCATGGCAACGGTGTGTTATACTTAGCAGCTGTCTGTTTTCAAGAAACAACACACCGCATTCTACATTAGAATTCAACCAAGCCATGTAATAACAAGCTATAATAAGAAAACAACGACGCTATCAACACTGCTATGATGATGCAGATGCACGTAAATGCCTGTGGTGTGGGAACGACAGCGCTCCAAACAGTTCTGGGAGATCGTGGTTCAGAGACACCTCACGGAAACCCTTTGGTTGAAGCATTTTTGTGCTTTGTCCACTTACATCTGTCTTTGTTGACACCGGCCATGTGTGCGCAAAGCCGCAAACAGAGCGGAAATACTGGGCGGAAATGAACAAACTTCTTCTTCTATGTTTTGTGGCGTGTTGCAACCATAAAAGGACCTAAAACTTAATCGCAATTCATTATTTATTCGGCAAATAACGTTTCCATCAGCGTTTATCGCATACGCCGTATATCGATCAAGATAAAATCCGATGAGACCGAACGTATTTCATTTGAGTCGATATTCATGAAATTCAAGCGAATTTTACTGTTTCCATAAGGCATTTTTCATTCGATATCACTTAATTCGGATAAAAACGTGTCGATGGAAACATAGCTACAGACTCTTATCAACAACAATACTAGGCCATCTTGGTTAATGTTTCAGAAAAGTTCAAATGGGAAGAGTTACAGTGTTTCCTTGAGGATTTTTTTTTTAGCAGTGGGGGCAGGTCTGTCCAAGCAACAGAATAGTGCTGCTAAATAGTAGCCTACCCCTGGAGCCTGTTCCTTAAGTCTGTTTTCACCTATACAATAATTTAAAAAAATGAGTGATGTGAGGGATTATTGATAGTCAAACAATCTGTTGGGTGCCCACAGCCCGCTCGCGTGTCCGCGCTATTCTCCTACATGCCCGCTCGCGGTGTGTAGCTCGTGTCCGCGCTATTCTCCGACATGCCCGCTCGCGGTGTGTAGCTCGTGTCCGCGCTATTCTCCGACTCCGACATGCCCGCTCGCGGTGTGTTTTTTACGCGTGTCCGCGCTATTCTCCGACATGCCCGCTCGTGGTGTTCTTTATCAATCAACCAAAGCCGGTCGCAGGGGCGCCACCCTCGCCATCTTTCCATTCACTTCACTTTTGCTATTTAACCAGAGCGAATGAGACGAGTGCGTCACGTGTGGTGTTTGTCAACGCGCCTTTTGAGAGAAGTGAAAGTGACTGCTCGGCTAGTATCGATACTTCGGGAAATTAGTATTGGTACCGTTCAGATATTTCAGTATCGATATTTATCGAAATATCGATATTTTTGACAACACTAATAGGGTGACATCACGTTTGTTTGTTTTTTTCAAAAAGCAAATTTCACAAATGTACTATATAATACAGTACATGTTAAGCATTATTTTAATCTTATGATAGAGTCATTGGAGCAATAGCCTGCACACATGTTGCAATCTCCACTTCTCTAGGAGAACATGAGGCAGATTATGTTAATAGAAAGTCTTTTCACAGCCTTAATGTTCAGGTAGAGATTATGTGAACATGTGAAATTATTATTTTCTGTGAGATGAATCTTTAAATTAATAGTAAAATTAACAGATAACAATCTACTTTCTGTGAGTATGTTGTGTCAGCGCTTTGAGGAAAGCTAGTTAAATTTGGTACAGTACAAAACACTGTTAATTTGAATTGGGACAGCAAAACCTACACAATAACCCCCTATCATGACCCTCATGTGTCAGTAAAACCATAGTAAAAGTTAGAGATGATCTTTGGCATCCTAAAGGCACGTTTTAACTGTCTTCGGCGCTTAAGAGTCACCAGAGTGGGCATCACAGATAGTGTCTGCATGTATTCTGCACAATATAGCAGTCTAGCTCTATAGGCTCCTCTAGTGTGCAGTCTAGCTCTATAGGCTCCTTAAGTGTGCAGTCTAGCTCTATAGGCTCCTTTAGTGTGCAGTCTAGCTCCATAGGCTCCTTTAGTGTGCAGTCTAGCTCTATAGGCTCCTCTAGTGTGCAGTCTAGCTCTATAGGCTCCTTTAGTGTGCAGTCTAGCTCTATAGGCTCCTTTAGTGTGCAGTCTAGCTCTATAGGCTCCTTTAGTGTGCAGTCTAGCTCTATAGGCTCCTTTAGTGTGCAGTCTAGCTCTATAGGCTCCTTTAGCGTGCAGTCTAGCTCTATAGGCTCCTTTAGTGTAAAGTCTAGCTCTATAGGCTCCTCTAGTGTGCAGTCTAGCTCTATAGGCTCCTTTAGTTTGCAGTCTAGCTCTATAGGCTCCTTTAGTGTGCAGTCTAGCTCCATAGGCTCCTTTAGTGTGCAGTCTAGCTCTATAGGCTCCTTTAGTGTGCAGTCTAGCTCTATAGGCTCCTCTATAGGCTCCTTTAGTGTGCAGTCTAGCTCTATAGGCTCCTTTAGTGTGCAGTCTAGCTCTATAGGCTCCTTTAGTGTGCAGTCTAGCTCTATAGGCTCCTTTAGTGTGCAGTCTAGCTCTTTAGGCTCCTTTAGTGTGCAGTCTAGCTCTATAGGCTCCTTTAGCGTGCAGTCTAGCTCTATAGGCTCCTTTAGTGTGCAGTCTAGCTCTATAGGCTCCTTTAGTGTGCAGTCTAGCTCCATAGGCTCCTTTAGTGTGCAGTCTAGCTCTATAGGCTCCTTTAGTGTGCGTATAGGCTCCTTTAGTGTGCAGTCTAGCTCCATAGGCTCCTTTAGTGTGCAGTCTAGCTCCATAGGCTCCTTTTGTAAAGGGCCCTGACTGAGTCTGTTTCCACCTGAAACATAATTCCACCACAAACATGATCATTAAAAGTTTTTGGGAGGCTAATGAACTCACAAAAAGTTCCTTGAAAGTTCCTTGACAAACACCTGTAATATATGTCAAGGGTTTTAAATCCTTACCTTGTTCACATTTCTTTTAAAGCCTGTTGAGGTAGAGGCTTCAGTTTCTGGGACAGGTTGTGAAAAATCCTACAATAAAAGAGATGTGTAACTTGGGCCAGTCCCTGTTTTATGCCACACATTCAAATGTTTGCCTTAATAAAAAGCCCAGTGCATTCACCTCAGCAACTGTCCCAGAACACAGACAGACTGTCTTCATCATTTCCTCCTCCCTGGTAAATAAAAGTAGGCCAATATGTTTCTGGTGTTCTGTCTGCTGCATACTGACCTCTGTGTGGGAGACTGTGTGTGTGTGCTGGCTTCAACAGGGACACTGCATTTCCCTCTACTGCAGAACATACAGTCAGCCATATTTAAAACTTAAAATAGTAATGTATCGCACACGTACCCAGTGTTACTTGCTTCGAGGAGCCGGCACCAGGGTCAGATTGTACAGCACCTGTAATCCCATCCATAATCGGCCGTCCCTTATTCCTATCAGAGCCAACTCAGTGTATTCTGGAGGAGTGGCCCTCCACTGGTTTTCTGAATTTCACTCTTTTTTCGGTTTGCCTCAAACAAGTGTTGATAAAAAAATAATAAAAGGTTGTGTGTAAATACTTACTAGGCTACTTTGAATTATATTTTTATATTTTGTCTTTATCAGCTGCCAAGAACGTTTGGAGTTGCATCTAAAAATCAATGAATATTAATCTTTATTAGTATATACATGCACATTTTTTATATATATTATAAAAATATAGGCTATATTTCACACACACATACATTCATAGCCTATATATACATCATTTACATGAATAAAGAACGTATTTATTTAGCTTACACATTAACACAATCAGCAATCTTTCTCCAACAGTCTTCTCTTGCTTTGGCAGCAGAGACCGTATTGTTTCGAGCTTGTAATACATATTTTAATTCATCGTAATTCTGAATGATTATCTCTTGCTCCTCCGCGGAAAGAAAATATCGCTCTCGCTCTATCCATATCGAACGCGATTGGTTGTTCGGTGCCAACGTCACTTTGGTATGTGCACGCGCTCGTGGAGTAATCATAGCTTAAGATCAAAGCCTGAGTTAACAGAGAAAGTTGATGAGCTGCGTCATGGTACCAATAAAGCCTGATTGCATCGGTTTGGTCTTGTCAACTCAAAACTAATCCTGTAACTCCGAGTTTGTTCAGCTACCTTCATGGTACAGGCCCCAGACACACGTCAGCAGCGTCTTACGTCAGCGGCGGCACTGAACGCGGATCCACAACAGAACCGGAAGACAATACAATGCTGAATAAAGTCCTTGTTTTTGTTATTTTTGGACCAAAATGTGTTTTCGATGCTTCAAAACATTCTAACTAACCCACTGATGTCACATGGAGTACTTTGATGATGTCTTTATTTCCTTTCTGGACAAGGACAGTATACCGTACATACATTTTCAATGGAGGGACAGAAAGCTCTCGGACTAAATCTAAAATATCTTAAACTGTGTCCCGAAGATGAACGGAGGTCTTACGGGCTTGGGACGACATGAGGGTGAGTCATTAATGACATCATTTTCATTTTTGGGTGAACTAACCCTTTAATCTTTTAATGTTAGAAGTTTTTAGTTATAATGTAATGATAGTTATTCACTTTAACTGTTGGATTGTTCCGAGTTTTCTCTTTTTTTTTTTTTTTTTTATACATCAGAACAATGTGGACCAGAGCGGTGTGGAGAGAGGAAACCATGGAGATGGAGGAAGTGATACCATCATGTTGGGTTAAGAATGGTGGTGTATTGTGGCCTACACAAGGGGCTGCGAGAGCGTTGAAGGCCTGCAAAGAACCAGAAGAGTCATGGACGAAATTCCCGTTAATAAAAATTAAGATTCAGTCAGGTATGGGTTTTGTAAAGTCATATATGAACGTAAGGCAAATTTTCAAATCGTGAATGCATACATATGGACATTTCTTAATTTTTCTCTTTTACATGAACTTTTAAGTATCTCTATCTGTCTCTTATGTATGTTTGGTAATTTCTAGCCTGCTATAATGTCAGTTTTGCGTGTGTATTTTTGGGAGACTGTCGTATTGTTTGGTTTTATCTCCAAAAACAAATAACTAGAGATGCACCGATTACAATTTTCTAGGCCGATTCCGATTTCCGATTTTTCTTGAGTTTGACCTGCCGAGACCGATTTTAGCCGATTCCGATTTCCTTTTTTTAAACCACTTTACAGCACACACAAATATTTATTTTCTATCTTCTCTTTAATAGAACATTTTGCATAGAACATTTTTTTAACAGATAATCGCTATAAAATAGGACTATATAAATTACTCCTGGTGTGGGAAATCCACACACATCTAAAGTGCAGTGTTATGGAAGAACCATTTCCTTTTCACATCCAATATCCAACAAAAAAAAAAAAGATATATTTAGAAAACTAAACTTTTGTATGAAAACAGGTAATGCCAATAAAATAATATATAAATAACAAATAAAAATAAAATAAATATAGCCTACCCTTGCAGTATATATTTCTCAACACACACACACACACACACACACAGGCCTATTGCAATCACTTGTACATCAATGGCAAGTTATATTTCTCAAACAGTTTTTCTCTCTGACACATGTCCAGCCAGGCTAAACAGGACAAGTGGAGCATGTGCAGGGAAACGATTGGGAATAAAAACAAGTTATTTTCTATAAATATTTTTGAGTCTTAATTTTCTTTTCTGACATAGCCTGGCTACTTCAGTTCTTGTTAAAACACACCAGACGTGCAAATTCTGTGCATTTTGGGCACTTTTGGGGTGAAATCATATTTATTTTGTCCATCAAAAGTATGCTTTCACTTTAATTGAGCGCGAGCAGAATAGACTCGGCGCTAAAACCCGCGCTTAACTGTTGCACACGCGACACTCCTGCTTGACGCTCACGCGCTGCTCCGGCTCCCAGTGTGAATGCACTCATTGATTAACATGCAGGCCGAAGAAGAAAAAAAACCCCGCTGCTCACGCTTGCGGTGTGAAACGGTCGTAATTCACGAGGTTTCCTACATGTGTGTTCCGTGTGCACGTGTGATGCTGATGTTGCACGATGTTAATCATGCGGCGCCCGAGACTGAGTGCATTTCACCGGCATAAAATCGGCATGTCAGACTGACCGGCCGGTCGCCGATCATGGCCGATCACATGAAAATCGGCCGATTCCGGTCACAGCCGATCAATCGATGCATCTCTACAAATAACCATAAAATTAAAAGTACCTGTCAGAAGCAAAACACAAATAAACAGTCTCATCCAGAAAAAAAACAACAACAAAATATATTCGAGAGGAAACAGGAGGAAGCAAAAAGCTTATTTAGTCCTGCCCCTTCCTCACAAAATCATATCATATGCCATAAAAATAACAATAATGTCATTCAATAGCCTGTTTATTGTTGACTGTTGGCATGCAGGATGATATCCGCTTATATAAAAAATGAAACAAGTATTTTATAATAGCCAAACCTGCATTTTTACCCAGTTGCTGTTGTATATTAAGACTTACTCATTTGTATGCATTTTACCATTGCTGTATGTACTTTCAGATGACAAGAATGAATGCGAGAAGTATGATTTTACTACAACTGCTGAATTGAGTGGCTCAGAAGAGGAGTTACCGATTAAGAGGAGGCCCCAAAAAATGTTATATCCCGACTATATAATGAGTATGTAGTGCACTTTTACTAATTTGATCATTTGTAAGACTTTTTTTCAATGTTGTAGAATATTACATTTGTAATTGTCTATCAAAGATTTGACTTTTTTCTTTTTTTAGATAAACCATCTGTCAATGAAGACAGTCAAAAAGAATCTTCTCCAGGTCTTATGATAAAGAGTACAGGTGTGTAATGTAGCGACAACGAGAGTGAAACCCACACAAGTGAAGCTGTCATACATAATCTTAACTAAAGGAAGGACGTTGTCAATGTTTTATAATTTGGCAAGAACAGATCTGTTCAGAAATGGTGAAACAAGAGGCCCTAACAAGAAGTCACCTGACCCCTGCGACTAAACAGACTGAACCATTCAGCGTCCCGAGCTAGTTTTCCCCTCATCAATTATTATATCTCCTTAAGGCTGAAAAAGTGGACTTGCATACAAAATACCCTTTGTCTTGAAGACAGCCATTTGCGAAACTAAACCCTCACGTGGTACACACCACGGATGCACAAATGCTGACCATAAGGATACCCACACACACACACACACACACACACACACACACACAAGGACTTTCCTCCAATTCTCCAATACCAATAAAACTCATCCCAGAACAATTCCTGACTGACCCAGAATCTAAATCATGTAAGATAACAATTATATATTGTGTTTACAACCCCTGTATGTGTCTATTCTGCTTAGATCACATCTAAGTCATGTAATTGTTTTAAATATTAGAGATACTGGAATGAAAGTGTCGTGTTTCCTATAATTATGCTCGTATGTGTTTAATTCAAAAGATGGCTTGATTGAAATCTGTGGAAAAATGTTTATGTTCTTAAAATGGAAATTATGTCTAAACTGAATCCTCTGTTTCGAGCTGATGAGTAAAGCAGACCACAGAGAACACATGATTCGCGATGAGAGAAGGGGGGGGGGGGGGGGGTTTTGGGGGGGGGGGGGGGGAGGACCCCGGGGGGACCCCCCTCTCAAATAACCATATAGTATCTTATTGTCCGAATTCCAAATACCTCCAGGAGGCGGGACAAACATTTTGAGTTTAAAATCTTAGACCCGGACACAGAATCGCTCACTGGTGATGCTCTTGTGATCCGCTCTTGCCCTCTGCTCTTGCCCTCTCTCTCTTGTGATGCTCTCTTTCGGCAGAACAAGCCGGGTGGAGCCAACGATGGTTATAGTAACCATGTAGACGCAGAGACAAATGACCCAAATCAAGATATGGGTTAAAACAGATTTAATTCAAGCCATCTCGTCACTTTTGTTTCTTTTCTTAGTTTCTTTTCTTTTCCGTTAAAAGTCTCGGTTCTAAGTTAAGTGTTGCTGCAAAGTTTCGTTTTAACGTTTCAACTGCAAAACCAGCTTTCAACTTCAAAGACTTTCATTCATCCGCGCCAACACACCACGTGACTGGCTGTCCAAGATCTATCCAGGCACACGAGAAGATCAGCCAAGCAACGGACCGGGGAACCCCCTTCACGACAAAAGGGAACCCCAAAGCAAGGACAAGCAAGTACCTCCAGACTTAAAACTGCAGGTGCATTTTAATATCAAATTGAATTACCCGCCTAAGAAACGATAAAAGGGTGAAATTAATTATTGATGGTTCGTTCAGGTCATGTCTTTTAAGTGCATATAGAAACTTGGGATCTCACCATCTAACTCCTAAAACTCATTCTTCCTCACCCTCTGTCTTTCTTCAACTTGTATGAATGCGTGTGCGTGTGTTTGTGTTAGATATTTGTTTTGTGTGTTAGTCATAGGCTTATAATCAATAAAGTATTGTTTGTATTTGAAAAGAGAAGCATTACTTGTGTTATGTGCTTACAGATTTATTTTCTTGAACTTCGATCTAAGTTACCTATGCTTTGACCCTTGATTTATTTCTTAATTTAGCTGTTAGCTGGGAATTAGTCTTTCTTGGCCAAGAAGATATTATATTTCCTAGAATTAATAATTGTTTCTGCTTTCCGTTCATTGGATGAACTGATAAACTGATCATACCATTGATTTTGCTACAGTAAATTCTGAAAATAATTCAATTATTAATTATTGATCATAATCCGTTATGAATAATAATTAATTATATTTATACGTGCGTATAATCGCTACAGTAATAAAAATAATAATAATGGGTTTTCACATTTATTTTCATACCTCTGGCACAACAATGAGGTTGGAGTAGGGTTTTCTAACCTTTTTCAATTCAAACTAAGACAGTCAATACGGGTATGCCTAATTGTTTGAAAGTTGACTACTGTCCTACAGAATGCTTATTACTAATTTTAGGTGAAAAGGCTACCAAGAAGATTCGAAAATGTAATCCATGTGAAGGTATGTGTTAATTTACAGGAACCAATGCACTGAAGGCAATGTCTGCATGGCCCCAAGGGCTACATCATTGTAACATTGTATTTTTAGAGTAAACCAACAAAAGGATATCCTTGTGCACAGCCAGTGTGATCGACAGGTGCAGGTTGGTAGCAGGAACATTTAAAGTAAAACAGTGAAATAGACCACCGCATGCTGTAAAACTTGACAGAATCTTTGTGAGCAAGCAACACGTTTCGCCTGTAGCTCCCTCTGATTGTCGCTCACTCAGAACAAAGATTCGGTAAAGTTTTTCAGTGTGCGGTGGTCAAATTTACCTGTTTTGCTTTCATTGTATTTTTAGAGTTTGTAATGACATAAGTCTTTGTTGGAGCCACAATGGGTGCTTTTTGTTTTTGAACACTGGTTCATTTTGGGGTATGCCACACCAAAAGGGGGCAGTGACACCTTGGGTCATGAGAATCAAGCCAAGAAAAGAATAACAAAAGTTATGCGCGTTAAGAACACATCATTGTAGCATTTCAATCACCACCGTGGTTGTCAGTAATCGGGCCAATTAGTCACTACAGTTTTGAAAGTACTTTTTTATGACTGTTGGCTATTTATTACAGATGACTTTGTTCTTCCAACTCCCAAAATGACGAATACACAGTCTGGTAAATATGGCACAACTACCAACACAATGAAAAGACGCCGCATCCTGCATCCTGCAAATACAAGTAATGAGAATCAAGCCAAGAAAAGACAAACAAAAGGTATGCACATCCAGAACACATCATTGTAGCATTTTAATCACCACCGTGGCTATGTCAGTATCGGGCCAATTAGTCACTACAGTTACTAGTTAAGTACTTTTTTTATGACTGTTAATGTTGCGTTGACTAACCAAATATGTGAAAGTAATTTTGAATTATTGACATATTATTGACACATATTAACCCTTCCCAGTGTCTAAAACCTCTAAAAATGCTGAAAGAACCCAAATGGACATCCCCTCAAGCCATCAATCTCGATTCTTGGCACACAGTGGTAGCAGGGGTCCCTCTGAGTCTTTCTTTTGGTCGAAGGTATTTTATTTTTATTTTTATTAATGTAAGTTATTATTATTCGATTTTATTTGGTATGGACATCACAATTACACTGGGCAAACCAGATGCACTGATTGAGTGCTTTAGCACTTCCAGATGTAAGAAAATGTTTGCTGTACTACTGACCCAGTAAAAATAGAAATTGTGAGACAAAATGATAATTCCCACAACTTAGAATTACACTTCATTTGCAATACCTCCTGTAGCAATTTCCCTGCTTTATTCATTCATTTTTTTTTTTAAACCAGATTTTTCAGCCCTGGCCAAGAAAGTCTGACCAGATCCCTTTCTCAGAGACAGCGTGAGGGTTCCCTCAGGGTCTTCCACTCATGGACGGAGGTAATTAATTTAAGAAAACGTACTGTTACACGATTGAACTATTGAAATGCCTTAACTTACTTGTTCAGCAGAAAAAAGCCGTCTCTTCTTCCGTTTTGAACCCCTTCAAAACACGGGAGTTCACGCACTTTTCAAAAGCCCCGCCGATGTTTAAATCCTTATGTTCGCATGAGACGGTTTCTTTCTCTTTCTCTAGCCACCTTAAATCCAAAGTACGAAGTCTTTTGGGTTTTATAACTGCTGAATCTCCAGTTGACACTGATGATTTTTGTTTGGATCTTTCTGGATGCCTTAAGTTTAATTATGTAAAGTGCTGCGAGAAAAGCCTATACATCTAAACATCTCGTCACGCGCAGTATAGCCGGCTAGCCGAAACTCCTTCTTTATGTGTACGGGTGTGACGTAATGACGCAAAGACATGCTCAAATTTCCCGCGGAAACCCACCAGTACCACTGGAATTAAAATCATTATTACAAGCTAACCGTTTTGAATCTAGCAATGGCAAGCAGATAGTTTTGACCACTGGCAGAATAAGTTTTTTTAATATAATTATTTTGGATTATTTTTAACTTAAAAAAGCTACGGACTGCAGCTTTAAGTAAAAAATTGGATGTCTTCTGCACATTAGTCACATAAACGATATAATCATCATCAAGACATTTATTTCGTCTTGTAAACTTGCAATGAATTTAAGCATAACTTTCCCAAATGAAAACAACTTAGGACGTCCAGGATAGAGCTCGAATGTGGGGAATATGGGAATTAAAATCAGGCCCTGCAGTTACTTTTAGGATGAGTATGTCTACCAGTTGTGATGATAATATTTTTATATTTAAGTTAATAGGCGTCTCTCACATTGTCCCACAGCAACATAAAAAATAGTGTAGGTTAGTCTACAATGTTTTATAATAATAATGTGTTCCAATCAGTGTCCATTTCATTCATTTTGGGGGTATCAAAGGTATTTCACTTTTTTTTTAAGTAACAAAATAATTACTTTTCCTGGTTACTTTTGTGATGATGTAAATCAGTTTTATTTATTCATTTTTTAACTAGAACTAATTACTTTTTTAAAGTAACTTACCCAACACTGGTTGCACACCAACTTTAAGTTTGTAAATGCAATAAAACTACAGATTATTTCTGTTATAAACAACTGCTTATGTGTGACATACCTTTCTGTAAGGACAGGATATTTGCTAAAAAAGAGCCTGTTTAAAACAAAGACAAGCAAAAACATACAGCACAATTAAAACATTCATACAAGTGATTGACTTATAACTTCACAAATAAACATGATCAAATAATTTACAGCTGTGTTTGTGGTATTCAAGCAGGACAACAAACTTGGAATTTTCTGAAAGCCCATATCGTATTAAATGATTAATTTAATGCATGTAATCCATGTGTGCTGGCTTGTACTTTACAATAAGCTTCATTAGTCAACATTAGTTAATGTTTTAACTAACATAACCATGAGCAATGTATTTGTTACAGTATTTGTTCATCTTTATTAATGTTGGTTAATAAAATAAAGCTGTTCATTGTTTGTTCATGTTAGTTTACAGTGCATAAACTAATGTTAACAAGATTTTAATAAAGTATTAGTAAATGTTAAAATTAACATTAATAAATGCTGTAGAAGTGCAGTTCATTATTAGTTCATGCTTACTAGTTAAAGGTTCTCTAAGCGATCCTGGGTGACGTCACTTCTTGTTGACGTTTGAACTATTGTCAAACAAAACGGAGGCTAGCTAGACCCTCCCTCCTCCTCATCCGCACACTAACCCCCCAAACCCTTCTTGTCGGTGATTGGCTGGAACAGTTTGTTATGTTTCGTGGTGCGGGTAAGCCCAGTTAGTTTTTGTTGCTGTTTGTGGAGCCTGGGCTGTCTGCAGAGACCGCGTTTTTTTACAGTGTGTTCAGGGGACAGGCAGCCAGCGGATAGTGAGGAGATGTTTGCTGTATGTGACAAAAAAAGTTTTGGCCTAAAAAACGCTTGACGTCGCTTAGAGCACCTTTAACTAATGAACCTTTTTGTGTTACCAGTTTTGGTTACCAAGAATGTAAAAATGTCCAGTTTTCTTGACATAGAGGAACGTGTTTTAACCCTCTGGGGTCGGCAATCACGCCGGCGTGATTTGCTTGATTTTTTTTCACATAGCAGCAAAATAGACTTAAAATACTCCGTCGATTTTTGTCATACAGGCAAGTGTAATACATCATTCGATCCTGTTAAGTGTCTAATATTTTTGTGTATATTCACAATAAAAACAAAGTGTTGTGCTTTTCGACGAATAAAGAAAAATATACATGATGCAAGTTCTGCCTTCTCTCTGTCAGTGAAGTCCATTCTGAAACGCGTCCGAAAATTGACTAACTCCGCAAATACTTGTCATACAGGCACGACATGAAGCTCTTTATGAAGCTTGAATTCTCTTCTTTTCAATTAAGTAATTTATATAAAAAACAAATATTCTCAGTTTATGTAATCTGTATGAAAAGAGAGTGCTGTCAGTATTTTTTTTCCCAGCTCATTACACTTCATTACGCGTTAATCTGACACGCCCACGGAGGACGCGCGCTATTCAAACGCAAATGTCGAGGCAAGCCATGACAATGCCCACATCAGCCGTTCCACCGCGGCGGTAAAATGTGTGGTGTATTTGCTGCCTTTTACCGCTAAGAGGCGCTACAATCATAGACCCTGAAAAGTGTTTGTTTATTCTCTCAAATGCGTAATCGGCTGATTCAGAGCGATTGAAAGCTGGTAGCAGATGAATTCAACAACTGAAACGTAGTTACAATAATTCATAATCACAATACTGAAATTAGGCTACTGAAATGAAATGAAATAAATAATGAAAACATTTCAACATAAAACATTGCAATAAAAACATTTAGGCTACATCAATGAGGCTTTACAAGACCATAAGAAGTTAACTTTAAGAGCGTACAGACCGTAGCTCAGTGATCAACACAACAACACGAGTTTTGAGGAGCCTCAATCGACCCGAGATCGAATCTCAATGTAGCATACATGTTGTTAAACGATGTTGGCCTACAGCGTTTATATTTTACCACCTTGATGCTTAAATAGGTAACTGTTTATAACTGTTTACTTATTTAAAGTAAAGAGTTTTGTTTAATTATCATTACAACATAAATTTGCTACATTCCTGTAGAACCGCAGCCGCTGCACAAACGACAAAAACTGATGAAGGAAGATTTTCAGCCGATTGCATCAGAAAATGAAAATGAAGAAGCTCGTCTTTAGTCTGCTAAATTATTGTGTAATGTAAAAGAACACTAAAATTACTTTTCAAGGTTTAAATAAAGTGTCGGGACAGTTTTTTTATTTATTTTATTTAAAACAGGGTTGCATCGGGTTTAGAGTTTATTTCTTTTGCGATGCAAAATAAGAAACACTAGGCTAATCTTATTCTTGCGACATTTTAAATTTGTATTGCCAAAGAAATTACAGCTAAATTAAACAATTAAAACAGTACAAAACGAAAATTGTCCAAAGAAACATAATTAAATTAAAAACATGCGTTTCTCTTTGCCTCTCTCGCACTGGATCTCTTTTTAACAAGTTTATTTAGTCTCCCTCACTGCGCGCGCCGGGTCTCTCTCGAAATTAAAGCCAGCAACTGTCCCTCCAACCCCCCATAGGCTATCGGAGTCTGAGGCTGACTTAACACAAAGAGAAGTCGCAATTCACACTTAAATCGCTATTCTAGACAGTGTTGATAATGAAGGAATTAAATGATTTAAGTTACATGTAGCCTAGTGATATTTCTGGCATAAAAGTTTATTACTAAATATTTCATTATTTCAATAATTGATGAAATAAAACTGGTTTGGGATAGCTTTTTCCAAGCAAAACGACTCGGTTACTAATGTAACCTCGGTTCCCTGAGAGGAGGGAACGAGTATTGCGTAAGCTTACGCTATGGGAAAACTCCTTTTCTCGAGAAATATTGAAGTCTTTATGTAAAACGCATTGCAGCTGCACAGCATACAGCAATGAGCGAGGCAGCTCGGTCATTGGCTGTGCTGCGGCAACTGCACGAACCTATGACGGGGCGACTCTGAACCCGCTTCCAATGAGCGTGCTTCGCGCCCACGCGCGTCAGAGCCCGCCAAGATGGGCGTGGCCAAGGGCTATATATTGGGTGCCCCGTCGTCTGAGTTCTTTAGATTTAATCTCCTTCAGCAAAGAACCTTCTCTTCGCTGGATCCTCCGGATTTGTTGGAGTCTTTTCGCCGCTGCCGTCGACAAGCCTACAGCAGGACTGCTTCGAGGACGCCGGCGCCTTCAGCCGCCTTCGATCACCTTTTCTGCTAAGCCATCCGGCGCGCATCATCCTATATCCTTTTCAAAGCTATCAGTGTTCGCCCCCGCGACACTTTTCTAAAAGAGCAAATTATCAAGGCGTTGTTTCAAATGCCTTCCTGCGCCTCGTGTCGAGGCCCTCTTCAGGACGGGGATCGTCTCATCATTTGTGTCCCGAGTGTGACGCCCTGGGCCTCACCGAGCTGCACGCTCGCTTCGCCGTTTTCACCGCGAAAGAGCCCACCTCTTCCGTGCTGCCATCTCCTCTGGTCGAGCCGCGAAAGAAAAAGCGCCGCTCAGAGGCCGCCAGAGCACGCGGTTTGCAGTGATGTCACGCCGGGCCAATCCCCGCGTGCTTCACCACCACCCGAAGACTCCCCGCCGCCTGCATACAGTGAACTGCATACAGTTTTTTTTGCTTATATTTATAAAATACAATTATCATGAATTTCCATTTTACACTAAGGAACAAAATAGTATCCAACAGAACGCTGAAGTGTCAACCCGGTCGGTCAAATTCCTGAAAGATATAGTTTATCTATAGATCTACCTGTTGAGCCACTCGTGATCGACTAGTTATACCGCAAATTAGTTAAAATATCCCGTAATCTGTCTAGAGCGAGCGTGCATGCGAGACAGATATTGTGCTCCAAACCGTGCGCGCGCATGGCAGAGAGGTCTGTTCCCTACAACCTAGAGTTTTTAAAAACATGGTTTTAAGTAAAGTGTGATTTGCCAGGGGGGATTGGGATTTCCTTCTGGTCTAAACATCCCTGCTTCTGCTGAATTATTTTAATCCCCACACCCCTCCCTCCACAGCTAATCAATGCTATAGGCTACTTCACCAATATCAAATATATAAAATAGAGATATGCAACAGGCACGTTTAAACGACAAACAATAAAATCAAAACCAGCGTTTCGGTTGTTCATTAGTTCCAGTGGCCTTAATGCACGGCTTTTCAAAATTTCACAAAGCGTTTTGAGATTATTTTGAATGAAATAGTGAAGTTTATAATTAAGTGTTTTGGCACACCACGCCGAGTGGCCCTATGCATTTTTCTAAAGTCGGGGTTTATTCTGGCATGGTGAGTTAGTGTTCGACAAACGCAGCGGCGCGTTCATTAAGATTAATTTATTTTTCTCATTATTACAGCTAAAATAACTTAATAGGCGACTCCGTAGTTTTTTGGTCATACAGATAAGAGTAGAGTAGCTTACATCGTTCAAAACTGTAAACTTGTATTCATATTAGGCTAACGACAAAAACAGTATATCTGTCGTCTCTGTCTCCGGGAACTGCGCGTCACAAAAATGAACCGAAAGCCACTTCAGCTCAGTCACGATAAGAAATCGGCTATGTCTAAAGCCTTTAAATGTCTAAATATTGAGGCTAATGAATGTTATCTGATTATGTAGGCTAATCCATATGAAAACGAGAGGAACAGAGGATCTACTCAAACATGTAATGTAAGCGCTTCCCAATGAGAAAATGACAAGACAAGGGTGAAAATCTCGCTCTAATTAAATGTAGGCTAAATCGCCCTGAATTAAATTGTAAAAACAGATCAAATAATGTATTTGTCGAAATGTTGCGATATTGTTTCATTTAAGTTCATAATTATTCTATACATGTTATTTAATTTAGCAGCATTACCACGAAGCACTGTGGTTCGAAATGTATTTGAATAAAAAAAAAAAAAAAAAAAAACTAATTCACAAATTGCATGCCTGGTTGTAAGGTTCCAAAGATCCCTGTAGAATTTTATATTGAGTTGAACGTTCATGACAACAAATTAACATGCGTTTTTTCATATTATATTTAGTTTTGCTTGGAAAAAGCTGGCCCAAACCAGTTTTATTTCATCAATTACTGAAATAATGAAATATTTAGTAATAAACTTTTATGACAGAAATATCACTAGGCTACATGTAACTTAAATAATTTAATTCCTTCATTATCAACACTGTCTAGAATAGCGATTTAAGTGTGAATTGCGACTTCTCTTTGTGTTAAATCAGCCTCAGACTCCGATAGCCGGTGGGGGGTTGGAGGGACAGTTCAGTGCTGTATCGAGCGCGCAGGACAATAGGCCTAGGTGTTAATGTTCCTCTTTCATATGGAGAGCGAGGGAGACTAAACAAACTTGTTAAAAAGAGATTCAGCGCGAGAGAGGCAAAGAAAAACGCATGTTTTAATTTAATTATGTTGCTTTGGACAATTTTCGTTTTGTAGGCCTACTGTTTTAATTGTTTAATATAGCTGTCATTTCTTTGGCAATACAAATTTGCATCGCAAAATAAATAAACTCTAAACCCGATGCAAACCCTGTTTTAAATTAAAAAAAACTGTCCTGACACTTTATTTAAACCTTGAAATGTTCGAACTTGGTTTCAAACTTAAGTAATTTTAGTGTTCTTTTACATTACACAATAATTTAGCAGACTAAAGACGTGCTTCTTCATTTTCATTTTCTGATGCAATCGGCTGACAATCTTCCTTCATCAGTTTATGTCCTAACACTTTGCGCATGCACGAGCAGTCGGTGTTTGTGTTTGAAAGCTCCGTCGAATCAATTCATTAATCCTTGATTTTCTTCTTTACCACTCATTTATAAACAAGCACTTTCTATGTTTATATCATGGGAACTTATCCTCGATACTATTCCTTATAAAAAAACAATCGGATTGCTTTGATATCGCTACTTAGACTCAACTTTGCGAATCTCGGCTACTAGCCTTTAGTCCGCTAGCATTTCACGCGTGGGCTCGCGCCTATTGACCGTCTGATTTTACACCCGTTTCACTGAAAGGATACAGGTTATATCCGGCATTTCAGTCCTAAATTACTAGTGATATTGGTAGTATCACTACTAATCTACTGTTCATCTGTTATGGCGAACATATCGGATGTGTGTCTAACGTTACCTCTGAGTGCAGGTGAGGACACATTCGAGCTTATTTCGGTACGATTGGAACTGGAATCGGTGGAGAAACAGATCCGTGGTCTGCTGGAGAAGCAAGCCGAGCTGCGGGATCGGCGATCAGCGCTTGAAACGTCACGTGCCGATGCTCACAAGTCAGTGGTTAGTAACTTTTTGACTCCGACTTCTTCTACTCCATGCGTTTCTCTGCCCAGGAGGACGCGATCATCTCTGGCATCATTCACTCCGGCACGAACCCAACACCATGGACCCTGGGTGATCCCACAGCGGAAGACACGAGCCAGGACCAGAGCAAGAACCTCTCCGCCCCTCCCGGTCTTCGAGATCTCCACCCGGAACCGCTTCTCCCCTCTTCGCGAGTCGGAACGCGACGACGCCGTGATCATCGGCACTTCCATGGTCCGTCATGTCCGCGCTACCTCAGGTAAGGGTAAGGTGCGCACTCACTGCCTTCCTGGTGCTCGTGTTCTTGATGTCGCCGCACAGGTTCCCGAGATCCTGAACGGTGACGAGCGCGTCGGAGCTGTGGTGCTTCACGCTGGAACAAACGATATCAGGCTGCGGCAGACGGAGGTTCTGAAGAAGGACTACAGGAGCCTGATCGAGACGGTACGCAGCACAGCGCCTGAGGCAACGATCATCGTGTCTGGACCGCTTCCCACGTACCGACAAGGACAGGAAAGGTTCAGTAGATTATTTGCACTAAATGAATGGTTAATGTCATTGTGTAATGAACAAAAACTGCTCTTTGTAAATAATTGGAATCTGTTCTGGGAGCGACCTAGGCTCTACCGTGCTGATGGCCTGCACCCCAGCAGAATCGGAGCGGCTGTGCTGTCGGACAACATCTCCAAGACGTTACACACCGTATGACTAAAAAATCAAATTCCAAATCACAGTCTTTGCTGTGCCAATTTAATTGATATAAGTAGTGTAGAACATTATATAGTAACTGAGTCTATTCCTCGTTTAGTGAGGCCAAATAATAAATCCACTGTAGGATCTAGGAAAAATCTTATTGTAATTAAACCTGAAAATCTAAATATCAGTGAACAAAAACAATTTCTAAAACTAGGTCTTCTAAACATTAGATCGCTCACACCTAAGGCGGTTATTGTAAATGAAATGGTCACAGATAATAGCTTCGATGTACTTTGCCTTACTGAAACCTGGCTTAAACCAAACGAGTATTTCGGTCTAAATGAGTCCACTCCGCCAGGATACTGTTATAAACATGAGCCCCGTCTGATCGGTCGTGGCGGCGGTGTTGCAACAATCTATAGAGATATTCTTAATGTTACTCAGAAAACAGGTCACAGGTTTAATTCGTTTGAAGTACTTGTGCTAAATGTTACGCTCTTAGATGTAAGAAAGAAATCCCTATTATCTCTAGCCTTGGCTACTGTATATAGACCTCCAGGACTATATGCTGATTTCCTAAAAGAGTTTGCAGACTTCCTCTCAGATCTATTGGTCAATGCCGATAAAGCAATAATTATTGGAGATTTTAACATACACGTAGATAACACAAATGATGCGTTAGGGACTGTGTTTACAGATTTATTAAACTCCTTTGGGGTCAAGCAGAATGTCAGTGGTCCCACTCATCGTCTAAATCATACACTAGATTTAATTAAATCATATGGAACCAATCTAACCGATATAGATATTATACCGCAAAGTGACGATCTCACCGATCATCACATGGTAACTTGTATAATACGCACTGCTGAAATTTGTCATGTTGCACCACGTTATAGACCAGGCAGAACAATCCTTCCGACCACTATAGATAGTAGGGCTGGGTATCGTAACAAAATGTTCGGTACCGATACCGATACCTTGACTTCGATACCGGTTCCTGAACGATACTTTTTTCGATACCAATTTTATGTAACCAGGTTTAACAATATAACATTACCTAATTTTTTTTTCAGTTTGTTGACTTTTTTACACTCATATTTTGAGTATATAAAAAAGCACCAATGCTAAAGTTTTCTATGTTTCCTAATCATTTAACAACATGTATTCTTTACTTCAATGAGCTCATTGTTTCTGCTTTAACTTAATGCATTAATTAACGATGAAACTGAATGAAAATTAATTGAAATGCATTACACTGTCACCTCTGATAACAGATCACTCTAAATTGTAATTTAGACATGCATTTTCTGTAAAGCTGCTTTGAAACGATATGTATTGTGAAAAATGCTATACAAATAAATGTGAATTAAATTAAATATAGGCTACTGGGGGGCGGGATATATACCTGCACGTGAAGCTTGCAGCAAAGCACTGGCAAAAGTAGCCTAATGATTATGGATGTGGAAACAATAGCAAGGAGATATTTTAATTATTTATTAATGAACAAGTGTTTACTAATGGTGTGTTCACACCGAACGCGAATTTAATTATTTGTGAGAGTAGATTACATACATAGTCAATGCAAAGACGCGAATAGACGCATCATTCGCGCCGGGCGTCGCGAATGACGCGAATTGGGTGACGCGTTTGCCGCGAACGTCTTCCGCGCAAGTTGAAAAATTTGAACTCGAGCTGAAGATTCAAGCGTCGAACTAGACGCGTATTTGACGCTCTATTCGCGTTCGATGTGAACACCATTACTCTCAAGTGTATTTTGTGCGCTTCAGTGCCTAGATTTACCGTGTTGCCGGTCTTGGCAGCAATGATCTTGTCGAAAATATTGCATCGCGTGCATCTGGCATCGAGTCTGGCACATGACATAGGTACACTTTGGATCATTTCCACATATTTTCTATCTATCTGGGTTGGGACGCACGCTTACACACACACACACACACACACACACACACTGCAGCCTCACGTGCGACGAGCCGCGTCTCTGGGCAGCCGCGTAAACTAGTGTTTTTCCGCCACAGCCAATCATGCTACATGCTTATTGTTTCACTGACGTTGACGAGATTAACCACTTAGGTACCGAAATGTGGTACCGAAAAATAAGACATGTTTCGATACTCGGTAGTATCGAGGCAATTCGGTCGGTACCTAAAAAGTACCGAACTCGGTACCCAGCCCTAATAGATAGATTCTCAAATAGCTTACCTGATCTATCTCAGCTGCTCAGTGAACCCAAACAAACAGATGATCTAGAGGAAATGACCAGCAGTTTGAGCACCATTTTCTCTAGTACATTAGATATTGTTGCACCAATTAGATCAAAAAAGGTTAGAGAGAAAACTAAAGCACCATGGTACAACAGTGCTACGCATGCTATCAAAAGAGAAACTCGTAACCTAGAGCGTAAATGGAAACAAACTAATTTAGAGGTCTTTAGAATCGCGTGGAAAGACAGTATATCATGTTATAAAAAAGCTCTAAAAGCAGCCAGGGCAGAGCATCTGCGCAAACTAATAGAAAATAACCAAAATAATCCAAGGTTTTTATTTAACACCGTGGCTAGACTAACAAATAAACAGACATCGCCAGAGCACAATATTCCGTTACAGTATAGTAGTAATGATTTTATGAACTACTTCAATGAGAAAATAGAAAGCATCCGAGACACAATTGTAAATGTACAATCCTCTATGGTGTCTTATGATTCAGCCTCAATTATCGCCCCTCAAGAACAACTACACCGTTTTACAACTATAGGACAGGAAGAGCTAAATAAACGTATCATTGCATCTAAACCAACAACATGTTTATTAGATCCAATACCAACTAAATTTCTGAAAGAAGTGTTACCTGTAGTGGAAGAGCCTCTTCTTAATATTATTAACTCGTCTTTATCTTTAGGTCATGTTCCAAAAATATTCAAGCTGGCAGTAATAAAACCTCTCATTAAGAAACCGCAATTAGATCCAAATAACTTAGCAAATTACAGACCCATTTCAAATCTTTCATTTATGTCTAAAATACTAGAAAAGACTGTGTCCGCTCAATTGTGCTCTTTCATGCAAGAAAATGAGATATATGAAAAATTTCAGTCAGGATTCAGACCGCATCATAGCACAGAAACTGCGCTAGTTAAAATTACAAATGATTTACTTTTAGCGTCTGACCAAGGCTGTATCTCAATATTAGTTCTACTGGATCTTAGTGCTGCGTTTGACACTATCGATCATAAAATACTCTTGGATCGACTACAAAACTACACTGGTGTTCAGGGACAGGCATTAAGCTGGTTCAGATCGTATTTATCAGACCGTTACCATTTTGTTTGTTTAAATGGGGAAAAATCGAAGATAATGTCAGTAGACTATGGAGTGCCGCAAGGATCGGTGTTAGGCCCTCTGCTATTCTCAATATATATGCTGCCACTTGGTAATATTATAAGAAAACATGGCATTAATTTCCACTGTTATGCTGATGACACTCAATTATATATTTCATCACAGCCAGATGAAAACACTAACTCATCAAAATTGACAGAGTGTCTTAAAGATATAAAATGCTGGATGACGCATAATTTCCTATTACTAAATCCAGATAAAACGGAGGTATTACTTGTTGGTCCAAAAAACTATCCACAAAACCACTTATAAAATACAACTTTAATATAGAAGGATGTCCTGTTACTTTATCCTCCACTGTAAAAGACCTGGGTGTTATACTAGACCGCAACTTGTCTTTCGAAAATCATATTTCATATGTTACAAGAACAGCCTTTTTCCATCTTAGAAACATTGCTAAATTACGTAACATGCTATCTGTTTCTGATGCAGAAAAGTTAGTTCATGCATTCATGACCTCGAGACTAGATTACTGTAATGCTTTATTAGCTGGTTGTCCTGCATCCTCAATAAACAAGCTACAGTTAGTGCAAAATGCAGCCGCTAGAGTTCTTACTAGGTCAAGAAAATATGATCATATAACACCGATTTTATCATCTCTACACTGGTTACCTATCAAGTTCCGTATCAATTACAAAGTACTATTACTGACCTATAAAGCCCTAAATGGTTTAGCTCCTGTGTATTTAATGGACCTTCTATCGCCCTACAATCCATCGCGTTCTTTAAGATCACTAAATTGGAGGCTTCTAGTCATTCCTAGGATATCTAAGTCCACTAAAGGAGGGAGGGCGTTCTCACATTTAGCTCCTAAACTCTGGAATAGCCTTCCTGATATTGTTTGAGGCTCTGACTCGCTGTCCCAGTTTAAAACTAGATTAAAGACGCATCTCTTTAGCCAAGCATTTACATAATGCTTACCTTTTATAATACTGCTGAATCAGATCAAATGCATTTAATACTATAAAACTTGAAGAGACTGTAGGTTATCTGTATAGGTTGCATAGTATTTGCAGTCATTACGTTCCGGTGTATATTGCGTGAATGACGGGTGATTGGGCAGATATTGTGTTGCGGTAGGTAGTATGCCATACGGAACCGTTGTCCACTGAAACTGCCTATTCACGCACCAGTGGGGCTCGACAGCCTTAGTCAACGGGTTGGCGCGTATGGTTGGGCTGCGGAGAGATTGTGAGATTGTGGTTAGGTCTCAGCAGCAGGAGGGACGTAGAGGTCAGTAAGCTGGGCTGAGTTGAGTGGGGGACGGAGGGGGGTGATTTTGGGACGCAAGAGTCACTGTCTTCATGTTTTATCATTTACGACTGTGCTATGGAAATCATCATTATGAACAGCAGCTACGCTAATTATTTTCCCTTTGCTTTTCTGCTGTTATCTCGGGACGCGAGTCCCGAGAAAATGGCGTTCGTCAGCTCCAGTTTGTATCCAGCCTCTCACGGAGACTTCAGATGCTCCAATCACAAAGCCTGTGAAGTGACGACTCAACACGGGCGATATGGACTCTATGGTGGACGGCACTGATCCT